>BRDA01000321.1:13354-26886 GCA_036984385.1 Crenuchus spilurus | reverse complement strand
GAATAAAATATTGACATTTGCCATCTCCACATCATTGCATTCAGTTTTTATTCAATTTGTTTAGTGTCCCAACTTTTTTGGAATCTGGTTTGTATTAAAAACTAATAAAAACTCACTGGAATCTGCCTCTCAGTTGTGAAGGTAGTTTAGCCATCATTTTCTTCTAATACTTCAAGTTCATGTCTCTGCTGCTCTTCTCGATGTTTCATGCTGACCTGGAGGGACTGGTCTCCACTATGTGAAGGTGAACTCGGCACAGAATCATGCCTAGAACTTCAGAGTGAATTCAAATTAGCGGTATAATTGAGGACTAGAATCAAAATTTATGTTTTCAAAATCAAAACATTATGCAAATGTTTTATTAGTACTAATTGCAAAGATCCCATTAACTGAAAACAATTTAGACAAATAAAATCTGTACTCAGTGCTTAATATTTAAAATAAACTCACAGAAATCTGTCTCTCAGTTGTGAAAGTAGTTTAGCCAGTCTTCCAGTTAAATTATATCTCCATATTAACACAACAGCAATAATGCAAATGAAGAGTGTGGTGAATAAACTCCAACAAACATGTGAGCACTCTACAAGAAAAGAAAGGGGGTGAAAGACAAAAAGGTCACTTTTTAACATCAAAAGACATTTGACAGTTTAATCAGTTAAAGTAGTTTAATCAATCATAATTTAAAGTCACTGAAAGAATCATCGCCACACGTGTTTATACTGTATGTGTTCAGAATGGTTAAATTTAATATTTCCACACTTAAATACAGTAAAAGCAGTTTTATGCAGAAATGACTGAATTGCAATTACCCGGCCAAGGAAATATGACACTGACACTGTTATGTAGACTTTCTGTACATGTGTAAATGACACTCACCTGTGGAAATGTGGATGTAAAGGGCACCTGTGGCATGACCATACTGGTTTGACGTGTTACATATATACAGGCCGTTATGGTCAGAGGAACGTGGGACTCGCAGTCTGTCAGAATCAGTGTTGCATGACAAAGTCTTATTTACCCTGTTAGCACAAGAAGATTTAACTTACTTTTAACATGCATTTATACTGAAATGCTATAGAAGTATATATAAGACAAAATGACTGTGACTGAATATCTTCACCATAAGAAAATTCAATCACAGACAAAAATAAACTAAATGTAGTTTATTTACTGGTTTAAACTCAACTCAACTTACTTTGCTCAGTAATTGTTTATCTTTTATCCCAAAGAAAACGACTGCATAGAGATTTACCAAAACACAATAACACAGGGTTCATACACTTTGTCAATAAATTTCCATGACTTTTCAAAATCTAGCGAACATTGTCAGGAAAAGATGGCTTGTGTTTTCACACGACTTGTAGGAAGAGTGAGAATCAGCCACTTTCATGTTTTTTTTTATTAGGACCTCTGCAGTTTTGTTCTTGGACACAGCGTTTGAAATGGTTCCTTGTTTCAATGGTAGCTGAGAGGGAAGCACTGCAGGTGTCAGAGGAAGTCACGTTGGTCTCTGGGGTGTAGAAGCCAGTGATGGTGTTAATAGTTGATGTTACACGCAGCAGCAGCAGCAGACTGGTGTTTAGCACCTTTAGCATGGCTAGCTAGCGCTGCCTCTCCCATTTTCAAAATGTCGAAAGTTTTTCTACACAGTGCACATTTTGCATGTCCTGGTCTTTCTCAGCCCAAACATCTTATATTTGTCCATGTGAAGACAGACATCATTAAATCTACATTTCCCGGGCATTGTGTGAGTTTAAAATAAGTTTAAACTTTAAGTACATTACCAAGCTGCAGCTCAGATCGGAGTCTGACGTAACCCCACTCAGAGAACAAGTGATATGACCAATCGTCCTAAACAATTAATGTTACTGTTTAGCCAACATATTATATATATATTATATAGCTAACATATTATATATATATTGTTTATATTGTGTATAATTGTGTATCTTTCCTTCTTTTTAAGTATTAGTGATGGTTTAGTTCTAACAGTGTCTGAACTGAAGAGTATTGGACTCTAACCTGTCTGTATTAGCTGAGATTATTCTCTTAATGGAAACAAAACACTTTTGTATGTCGCTTTAGCAGGTTTTACCAAATATCCAAGACTTTTCCAAAACTGTGAGTTTATTTATTTTTCCTAAACTTTTCCAGGCCTGGAAATGCTATTTTCAAATTCCATGACTTTTCCAGGTTTTTCATGACCGTACTAACCCTGCTAACAACATGGCAGTGTATTGAAACATTTATGTCATGTTGAAACAGTCAATATTATAGCAGAGTTTATACAACTAATTTATTATTCAGCTGATTATACATCAAGTGTAAACACTGTAAATGTACACTTTGAACAGCTGCCTATTGGATATTTCACTATTTTTAATCTGATGTGACAGTCTGCTAGATATGGTCCTTATTTATCTTGCTTTGAACATCTTGTCTGGATACTTTGTGACATCTGCTAAAAAATCAACAAGTAAAAATGTCAAATAAAGTGTTAAATCGTAAAGTGAAACAAGTGACTGAAGGCACAGATGATGGTATTCACTGATGAAGTTCTGTGAACCAGAAAGAAGAACGCTACAGTAATCTGATGCAGTACTAGCTTTAAGTGCTGTCCTACCACAGATGTTTGTTAGGAGTTCTGTAGCTGCACTCTCCATTTACTGTATGTAATGATTCGATAAAGGACTAGCTGTTACAATCCCTGGTGTTTGCACCAATTTCACCAATTGCACAGGCTACTAGGATTCACCATCGGGACACATCATCAGTTGTGTACCACAGCATCACTAGGTGTTTCGGCAATTTATCACAAGACACCCTCCGCTGGGCAGGCCCACCACAGGTTGATCACTCCCGGGTGTGTGTCTCGGGGTTTATCCGTTCGCCTTAGCAGCCCAGGTGTTATCATTCCTCTTCATCCATAGCCAATGACTGGTCCTCTCGGCCTTGTCAACAAGCTCTTTGCTTGCCGGTGAGCCTGTCCCCTGACTCCTATTTCTCTGAGAAGCTTTGTTGTTGTTCTAGCTACAAAGCCTCTGCACCCCATCTCCACTGGGCGTACCTTGACCTTCCAACCTCTGTATGTAAAACTCCACTACCTGCTCCAGATGTATTTTGTTGGTTGTGGATTGGCTTCTGCTACACACTGAAATTCTGGAGGTCCGTTTGCAGCACCAACCAAAATAATATACACAATCTGAGGAGGATCTGAGAGAAAGAAAGAAAAAAAGCAGACAGTGACAACACAATAGGATAAATAAGACTAACATTAACATTACATGTTTAATTGGGCTCAATCATTCAACATGCCTATTTATTATTATATAAGTCCATTACAGAGATCTTCAAATTCAGTCTTAGAGGACTGGTGTGCTATACAGCGTGATGATTTCGCTGCTTAACACACCCTGTTCAATTTATTTGTTAATTTCCAGGTTTCTACTTTCTCTGACTCTACATTTATGAAATGGACCAACAAGGGAGCTGATAAAATACCTGCTCTGTGGTGGTCATGAAAGGAGGCTATCAAAGCATACAGAAATGGACTGCAGTCTGTATTTGCAGAACTACAAAGTGCACCTATATGGTCAGATGAGCTGATAAAATAGACAATGAATACAAGGTAAGTGTACCTAATGAAGTGAGTGTATATTGAACAATATGACAGCCAACCTGCTCACCATGACTTACAATGGACAGTTACTGCATAGTCCATTTCCAGTTCCTTTTTCAGTCCAGGGTGAGTCACCAAGCATTTAACAATCAGATGGTTTAGCTCTTTGGATGCTACACCTATCAGGTGGCTTTTGACAGTGTGGGATCCATCAGAGTCCAGATAGGTTTTAGTCTCTATTCTTACAGAACCATTCAGAGCACCCAGATCCCAGAGCACCTGAGCTGCAGGTCGTGATTTAGCTGCAGTGCAGGTCGCCAAAATCACTTCAGACTCTCCAACAACAGGAATTACATCTGGAGTCACACTGACAACAGGAGGCACTAAAAGTAAAGAAAAACATTTTACTAAATCATAAGGAAAATCATGTAAAGAAAGTGTAAGTTAATACAGTAAACTGTCGTGAAAATAACATTAGTTTTTTTTTAATAATCTAAAGGTTAAACAAAGTGTTTAATTCTTTTATTTCAGTGTTTAATTCAGTGTTTCATCTTTAATTCATTTATTTTGTTTTTTCAGCCTCATAATGGTCTGTGTTACTGACACTTTAGACATCACTTTGAGAGACAATGACAACATATTCCAAATACAAATGACGTCTAAAATCAACTCTAAGCTTTTTATTATCTCTCTGCAAGAACTATCAATGATACACAGTCTGACCACTATGCTTTTCACTTGCTTTGGTTTGTTAGAACATTACATAGAAAAGTGGCTGCAATTTATAACCTCAAATTAAATCTGCCAATGTGCACTTTTACTTTAGTGATTGATACTGAATTACAATGTCCTGGAATACAGAACAAAAACGTTTTGAAAATACAACATGTAACTAACCATCTTCCAGAAACCTGACAATGTCTAATTGAGCAGAAAACATGATGAGTTTTAAAAAATTCAATTATAGTGGCAAGAAAATATAAGTGAACAATGTGGAATGATCTAGTTTTCTGCATTAATTGGTCATACAGTGTGATTAGTATAAAGTTTATCTTGCTTGGACCCAGATTATTTTTGTAAAGGTGATTTCATGTAAAGCTGCATTTTGACAACACCAGTTATAAAAGTGCTATACAATGTTTAAGAGTTTAGACATACATGATTAAACATTCACAGTGTGGTGTAAAAAGAAAATGAAACACTAAAATTAATAACTGGTCACTGTAGTAGATGAACATGAGACCTGCATAATGTTCAAGATATATTTTGGACCACTCATCAGAACGACTCACATATATAATTCATATGTCTGGTGTAAATGGCTGATTTGAGGTCATTCAAAATCTCTCTAGTGGGTATAAGTCTGGCCTCTAAAGCCATTCTTTAGAAAATCTACCTCTGTATTCAAGGTAACTGGCTCTTGTTCTTCATTTTAACCATTATGAATGATGTACAAACTACTGTACTTAGTTTGTTTCACAAAACAGTTCGCCTGTCATTGATGAATCAGCTTCAGTGCATGAAATTAAGTGCCATGCTAGCAGTACCTCATTTACAGTATCACACAAAAGGGAGTACACCACTCACATTTCAGCAAGTATTTCATTATATTTTTTGATGGGACAACACTATAGAAATGAAACTTGGATATAATTTGTAGAAGTCATTGAACTGCTTGTATAGCAATATAGATTTACCGTCTTCTGAACATAACTCAACACAGCCATTAATGTCCAAATAGCTGACAACACAAGTGAGTATACCTCACAGTGAACATGTCCAAATTGTGCCAATATCAATGCATCAATATATTAGTGACCATCATTATTGATCACTACCTTAATCCTCTTGGGCATGGAGTTCAGCAGAGCTCTACAGGTCCTCTATGATGAGATCACAAAGCTATTAGATGTTAAGACATCTTCACTCCACCATTTTCTGCCTGAGGATGCCCCTCGATTACTCAATTGGGATTAGGTCAGACATACATACTCACTTCTTCAACCTCTTCTGCAATGCTGGCACTTGTGTCTTTTTTTTTAAGGCAACCTTGGGATATGATGCTGAACACGTGAACTCAACTTCTTTGTTTGACCCTAGAGTAGCCTGTTCCAAAAACACTGCATGACCTTGGCCACTGTGTAGCTCAGTGTCAGGATGTTAGCAATCAACTTATAGTCTGGGTCATCTCTGTGGAGAGCAACTATTCGATTTCTCACATGCGCAGAGAGTTATTTGCCATAAAGGAGCCACGATGAATATCTAGTGGCAAGTATAAGAGATTGTACTCAAAGCACCAAATATGATAGCCCTGTACCCAATTCACACCTGGAACCTTGTAACTCCAACAAGTCACATCACAACAATTCGGACAACGACACAATTTGGATATGTTCACTGTGAGGTATACTCACTTGTGTTGCGAGCTATTTGGACATTAATGACTGTGTGCTGAGTTATATTCAGAAGACAGTAAATCTATACTGCTATACAAGCTGCACACTGACTACTCTCCAAGTTATATCCAGGTTTCATTTATATTTTGTTGTCCCATGAAAAGATATCATCAACTATTTGCAGAAATGTAAGGGCTGTACACACTTGTGAGATTCTGTACATATGATTAAAATGAAGCACAACCTAACTTGTACAGATGTTTCCATCCACAGCATTCACATGTTTGTGAGCCAATGCTTGTGCTTGAAGCTGAAGTTTGAGATTCAGCAGTGAGTGCATTTTTCACCTTCTTGATGAAAACTGTGATTGGAAATTACAGTGAAAACAAATATTTTGCATTATTAGTTTAACCAGACTGTGTTTGTTCTTTATTGCAACTTGCATGAGAACCCGACTATTTTTCAGGACTTAACAAATTCACATACTTTTTCTTAACACAGCAGGTTTAGAACATGTGTAGGCCATAACAAATCTTACCCAATATCTCCAGATGAATATCCCTCTCATATGGTACACTTGCAAATATATTAAAGATGCAGGTGTAGATTTGTTCATCTGATAAGGTCACATGTTTCAGAAGAATTGTGCCAATCATTTCTGAAATGTTTCCAATAAATTCAACTCTGTCTCCAAATCCACCAACGTCTTCAGTTTTACCATCCGGATTGATTATTAAAAATGTCTTTTTTGTGAGGAGAGCCCCGGTTCTTCTTTGCCATGTTATCCGTGTTAGTGTCTCAGTTGTTTCAACCAAGTGACAGAACAATGTGGCATCTTCTCCAACTGAAACAGATTCATTTCGGCCAAGGACTCTTACAGCTGTACAAACAAACAAACAAACAAACAAACAAACAAACAAACAAATTACAATAAAACTGATAAATCAATTAAGTTAAAAATGCTGCCTGTAAAAATATGACACATGCTAAACTATTTAAACATATAAAAGACCTAAAATATTTACATAATTCAAACTGTACCTTCATCAGAGCAAAGACATAATTACAGAAAAAATAAATAACATGCCTTTGAACTCTGCAAAGAAAAGCAAACATATGGATCCTTCACCAAACCTCATTAGCCTTCTTTGTATTGGATTAAATTTACATGGGGTATTTTTTCTTACAGAGGCCCTCTGTGATTTTATTTTCATCTGTAAACACCATGTCTGAGATTTTCCCCTCATCCTCTGAGAAACAAAGGCTGAATTACATACTGTTTTAGCTAACTGTAATGCTGCTTGGATGAAAGGATTAGATGTGAGCAGGTGTATAAGATAAAGAAGTTTAATAAAGGAAATTAAGACTAATGATGAAACTAAGACTAAGACTGATGAAAGCCTTGGTCTGGCCAGTAGCTACATATGGATGTGAAGCCTGGACACTGAAGAAAGAGGAAGAAAGACGTATTCAGGCTTTTGAGAACAAGTGCATCAGGAAGTTGCTGAAGATCTCATGGATGAAGATGATGACCACTGAGCAAGTCTATGAGATGCCAGAACTCAAAAGGAGTTACTGATGCACGTTAAATCCCACAAGTTACGTTACTTCGGTCATGTGATGAGGCATGACATGAGAGCATTGAAGGAAGTGTTATGACTGGACTTGTGGAGGGAGTCCGAAGACGTGGAAGACCAAGAATAACCTGGATGGATAACATCAAGACATGGACTGGATTATCAGGTGCTAGCCTGCTACAAGCAACCAGAGACAGATGGCATTGGAGAGAAGTGACTCGTCTGTGCAGCCTACCATCGCGAAGCGATGACGGCGTATGACATGACAAAGGAAATATACTAAGACAACAGGTGATTGCCAAACAGAATATGAATATCAAGAGGCTCAGATAACAAGGCTACTTGGATAAACATGGATTACTCAGATAACAAAGAAACATTCAGGGAAAGGATCCTGTTCCTGAAACTCGCTCGTCCTTTTGTTATTTTAATGCCATCTGAATAAATTAATGCAATCTGACTAGAGCTATTCCTTCTCACTATTTACCAATGGAATTTCTTTACCAAGCTCTCTTTTCAAATCTAAATTTAGATTAACCCAAGAAAAACATGTTAAATTGATTCTGTCCCCCCTTTATTATAACACATACATCTGGTCACATACCCTCTTAAATTCAGTATTTAATCTGATAATTGCAGAGTAATACAATTATAATTATCATCAAATAACTGGTGGTTCAACAACATATTACTGTTAAAGCACAAATGAGAATATCTTCCCTTTTAGATAACATTCATTATTCTAAAATAAAGACTGATGAGGGGAAAATGAATGTCTACAAAATAATAACCAACATATCAGAGCTCGCCTGTGAAAGGCTGTGAAGGTGAGAAAATCAGAAATAAGCTTCCACACATTAGCAGGTTTTGTTGTAGTCTTGTAGCCCAGCTAAGGTTAATAGTCTAGGTCAATTATGTAAATTCCAGAACACTACGAATAGTTTAAGACTTAAACCTAAGAATTTTGAATATAATTGAACTACAATATCACTACATTAATGGCTTTGTAAACTAAACATTTATAATCAACAAACTCATGGGCTAGGGGTAAGGATCTGGTCTCGTGACCGGAAGGTTGCTGGTTCGATCACCAGACAGGACATGACTGAAGTGCCCTTGAGCAAGGCACCTAACCCCCTAAATGCTCCCAAACAAAATAAAAACACACCTTACCTGCCTAGCACAAATCTTCCCCATCACAAACCAAACAGGTGGCACCTGCCCCTAAATCCTAGCGAAAGATAAAGAGGATATACCTACATGTGTATAAAATCAGTGGGCCCAAACTAACACCTGTCCACCTCTACTCAGGAGAAAACTATACATGCAGCTTCAGGGGTTAATCACTGAAAGGGAGTGCTTTAATAATTGGATGTGAAAAGCATACTCAAACTTCCTAAGTGTGTCCAAAACCCCTGCACATCGGAGGATCTGAAGTGGTCCCCAGCTACAGGTACTTGGGTGTACACCTGAGTGACAACCTCACCTGGAGCAACAACACTTCCAGTCTGGTCAAGAAGGCGCAACAGCGGCTCTACTTCCTCAGACAGCTGAGGCGAGCTGGTCTCTGAACCTCAGGTCTCAGATCTTTCTACAGATGTCTAGTGGAGAGCGTCTTGTGCTTGAGCATCACTGTGTGGCATGGAAGCTGATCTGCTGCAGACAGGAAATCTCTGCAGAGGGTGGGGAAAGCTGCACAGAAGATCGTTAGAGTCAGCCTCCCCACCACCATGGACATCTACACCTCTAGATGCAGAAAAAGGGCCTCCTGCATCATGAAGGACCCCACCCACCCAGCACACTCACTTTTTGTCCCGCTCCCCTCTGGCAGGAGGCTGCGGTCCATAAAGTGTAGAGAATGAGGAACAGTTTCATTTGTGAGGCTGTTAGGCTCTTAAACTCCACTTAAGAACACACACACTGCACTGACACTTTATTACACTTGGTCTCTTTAACTTAACTGTATGCTGCAATATTTATTCTTAAACCACTCATTCATAAAAATTGCTGCTCATCTCCCCATGCCGTGCTCAATACTCTGGACATTGTACAGTCTAAGTTACTGCTGATATAATATACTGCTCTGCATAGTGTACAGTCTATATTTACATTGAACAGTCTATATTATATCTGTATACCTGCATAAACTCAAACTTTTTTATATTATATCAAGCTACTACACTGGGTAAAACTGGGACCTTGGGAATGTAATTTTGTTCCACCTCATGTACTACATGTGATGCGAATGACAAAGTTTTCTTGAATAGACCACTCAACAATGTACAGGCTGATATTATAAGCCAAAGTCAATCATACACAGACAAGCTCAATTCTTTCTCAATCAGTCTCTCAAATGAGCATATCGACAGTACTGGGAATTAATTCTTATGGTTTCCATGGAACTTACACAATTTATTATAAATTCTATATAGTGGATATAATTGAAGGTATAAATTGCATTAAATGAACACATTTTATCTTCTGTCATGTTAGAAGGTTTTTTGTTTTCTAAATCATTGTATATATTTGTTATTGAATTTGGTAATTTTTTAAATTACGTAAGTTATGGTTTCCATTTAACAGGCACAGATCAAATATTGTAGGTTGGACCATCAGGAATGAGGTCTATGCCCAAAGTAGATTTGTCTCATACAGAGGTGTGTGCCATAATGATAAAACTAATGTTTTTAATAAACTAGCAAGTTTAGGCACAATGTAAACCATGTACCTAACAGAATCTAAGGCACCAACTTGATTCTTGGCCAATTTTTGAAAAATTGTAAAACAATTAGGAGAGATCTGATTTCAGAGTGTCTAATTTAGCTTACTTATACATGTTCGCACACTTTCTGACAAGTTTAATTTTGAAGTGTCATGTCCCAGAACTGTTTCCCACTACTGTGTTGTGTATATTTATATGTGCTCATATAAAATGTCTCAGAGGAGGAAGCACTCCCCAGTTGTCTCAGTGGAGACAGAGCTCAAATGTATCCTGGAAACAGCTCCTTATAAACCAAATGCCCTGCCTCCACCAAACAGAAGTCCAGTCGGTGATTGGCTGAAGCAAACTAGGAGTAAAAGGAAGTTGATTGGCTGGAAGAGAACAATGTGCTCCTTGTGCACATAACACTATGTGCATTAATTTCAGCAAGCTAAGAATTTGATTACAAAGGAGAACAAGTTCAAAACTGATCCAACATCCCTGACAAATGCTCTTTTAACACAAAGCATAAGTGACATCCTCTGGGAAGGTTTGACTGTTATTTATACCTTTATATAAGGTTTGAACCATATTACCAAAAGAATAATCCAGACTGAAAAGCACAAAGGTATAGAAAATGTGAATGATCATGTCAAAAGACTTGTGGAAGTTAAAAAGTAAAATTTAACTTTATTTCTTAAGATTTCACAATAATATCAGAGGTCCAATTATTTGACAAATGGCAAATTTCTATATAACCACATTGATTCTGACTTAACAGAATCTATAGATATGAGGCCAAAACTGAATCAGTGACTTTGTAATCATTATTAAGAAGAGTGATGGGATGCTGATCATCAATTAACAGAATGTGTTTATTGGGTTGTGGTAATAGGGTAATAATCTCTTGTTTCAGAATAGAGGCAAACTCTAACAGTTTTCTCATAGACTGCAAGAGGAAAGGTAAATATGTTATCAACAAAAAGCTTAAAAAATTCAGAAGTCAACTCAGAATTTCACAAAAATATATTCTTGTTGGAAACAAATTCCAATATTATTTGTTTGAACAAATTATGAATTCCTTTTCAGCAATTATGGGGTCCCCAAGTGTCATGTGGCATTGAAAAATAAAGAATTTTGGCTGCTGCTAATAGCCATGTTTTGTCACCAGAATGCGTCACAACAAAAAAATATTCAATATATTACCTGGTCTGAATGAAAGCTCTTAAAGAATAATACAGGACTATTAAATACAGTGACAAGCAAATGTTTGGGAACCCCTGGACAAAATTAATGTTACTATGAACAATTAAGCAAGTTGAAGATGAAATGAACTCCAAAAGATGGCACACTTTTCCACACTTGAAATATAACCAGTGTATTTTAATTTTGTACAATTTTTGAGTGGAAACAGAAAGGAGTACCATAAAGTATGGGAACCCTAGGAGATTTGAGTGCTCAGATAATTTTGAATTCGATATTAGCCTGTTAGGGTTATGGCTTGTTCACAGTCATCATTAGGAAAGGCCATGTGATGCACATTTCAAAGCTTTATAAATACCCAGACTCCACTAACCAAATAGTTGAAGACCACAAAGCAGGAGGAGGCTATAAGAAAATAGCAAAGTGTTTTTAGTTTATCCCTTCCTCAGTATGAAATGTAATTAAAAAAGGCACTTAACAGGAACAGTTAGAGTCATTAGAAGAAAACCCCTCCTGTGTCCTAAACAAAAAACATCTAAACAAGCTTGATGCATTATGAAAACAAGTCCTGGGGACCAAGGAGATAAAATAGGATGCTTTGGCTACAATGAACAAAGCTCGCGGGGAAAAAAGGAACAGAATTTCAGGAAAAGAACACCTCTCCAGCCATTAAGCATGGGGGAGGGCTTTGGGGTTGTGTTGCATCCAAAGGCACGGGGAACTTTTCACAGGTAAAGGAAGAATAAATTAAATGAATTCCAGCAAATTCTGGAAGCAAACATAACACCATCTGTAAAAAAGCTGCAGTTGAAAAGAACATTGCTTCTACAAATGCTAAACACACCTCAAAATACACAACAGACTACCTCAAAAGGCGTACGCTGAAGCCCTCACAGTCGCCTGATCTTACCATCACCAAAAATCTGTGGATAGACTTCAAAAGAGCTGTGGATGCAAGACGGCCAAGGAATCACAAAGAACTAGAAAACTTTTGCAAGGAAGAAATGAGGAAGATCCCTCAAACAAGAATTGAAAGATTCTTGGCTGACTACAAAAAGCATTTACAAGCAGAGATACTTGCCATTTTCATGTTTTTAAAATGTTAAAGATGAAAATAAAAAATTGTGATTAAAATACAAAGGGATTGTGTCATCTCTAACTTTATGCATTTTGGAGATCATTTCATCTTCAAATTGCTTAACTGTTTTTAAAGTAACATATTTTGACCAGGGGTGCCCAAACTTTAAGTATATTCCCTGCTCATTGTAAATTTGGGTTTTTTGTATCATTATTATAATTTATTCTAAAACCTTTTGTTGTATTTTTCACTTTAAGTTTTTTAAGACAAAGTTGATTTTCACATTCATAACCACACTCATGTATCCATGGTATGAGATTAAGACAAGTTGACTGTAGAGATTTGGAGTAATGTAGTGCAAAAGCAAGTAAAATGTCAACATCAAGCCTTGTAAAATGAACACATCAGATTATCATCATATAACCCCAATACTTTCTTGAAGAAAGCCATCTCCTTTATCAGTAATGAGTTTTATTCATTTTTACTGATTGAATTTGCAGTAATGCAAGAGCAATTATGAAAAATTGTCAATTCATTTCTGTATTAACCATATGTTGACGTCCTATAAAATCAACAAATCAAACTGTTATCACAGAAGACCAACAGACTTTTGAAGAACACCATCTCCTGTATCAAAGTTATGAGTGTTAGCTATTTCTACTGTAGGACTCTCAAGTAAATTGATTGGAAATACAAGTAAAATGTTATTTTGGTTAAACATTAACCACATTTGAAGTTTTTAAAATTTTTAAAAATCTAACTTATCAAATCAAGCCAATATAGCCACAAACTACTCTCAATCCTTTATCAACTCTATAAGTGTCATTCATTTGTACTGTAGCAATTTGGAATAATGACATTACAAATTCAAGTAAAACCACAATTCGAAGCAATACAACATGATCAAATTATCATATAACCCCAATACACTTTTAAAGGTACAGTATGTAGTTTCCAG
>BRDA01000321.1:0-13254 GCA_036984385.1 Crenuchus spilurus | reverse complement strand
GCTTCACTTCCACACAACATGGCGGCTCCATGTCGTCGCGCCGGCCTCAATGCTAGCGAATAGGCAGTGTCCTATCCAGTAATATAGATCATTGACTCATAAACACTAAAAGACGTTTGATATGAAATGGTCTTAATTTAGAACTTTAGCAATATTTGACTTTACATTTTCCATCTATTATTATTTAGTTGCGAGTTGCTTGGTGCCAATATTAACTTCTAATGCGTTTTTTTTGTTGACTGCATGCTTACTTAAAATTAATAGTAACAGCAACAACAATAAATATGCTAGTGAGCAGAAAAATGTCTAAAATCAGTGGGGTTTTTTTGTTTGCTAAATTTTGAACATGTGTTCACTGCAATCAACTATGATAAAAGTAATGAAATTAAACTAATAAAATAAAATTACTAAACAAATGTTAAATACACCTTTAAATGTGCTGCTTTGCAAAAATACAGTTTTAAATAGAATAATTTGTTTTACTTGGATTTTTTCATGCGTTTGAAACTGAATTTTATCTACATATTGAGTTGAATGTGTATATACACGTTTTCAAATCCTCCACAGGTTGCCTGCAACAAGATTAAAATGCCACTTGAGGTGTTTTATTAAATACAAACAGAAAAAGTATAATTAGTATATTTGGTTACTTATTCAGATATGAAAGAAATACTGGAGAACTACAGCCGTATTTAGTTTTCTTAAAACTTTATTAACTGAGAACTTAGTGAACTTTTTAGTTCCCAGACAGCAAAGTAATGTTGAGTCAGCGATGATGCACTGTCGTCCAGTTAAATGTAGAAGCATTTATTCAACATTGATTCAACTGTTCTTTGCTATCTGGGTTCTTATCTTGCAAGTTTGAGCTTTTATTTAGAAATTCCTTCCCATGTAAGTTGGGCTTAAACTTTTTTATGACATTTAAGAACCTTTAGAGGGAACACTTTACACTGATTGTAGCATCTTTACACTGGCTTCCAGCCTCTTTCAGGATTGATTTTAAAGTACTGTTACTGTTTTTAAAGACCTAAATGGATTAACACAATCATACATTACATGATGTCTACCTCTGTATGTTCCAGACTGTTATTTAAGATCTAGAGCTGCAAATCTGCTGAAGGTACCAAAAGTTTAAGAAGAGAACTGTGGAAGCATATTTTTGTTGTTGTGCACCAATAAAATGGAACAACTAATAGAGATTAGTCTCAACATCAGTACATTTTAGAAGTAGCCAAAGACATATTCTTATGATTATTATTTTATAGCTATGCAGTTTTTATTCTGGAATTTAATTTTATTTTAGATTTTGTTTGATATAGTTTATTCATTTTATTTTTATTTACCAGTTATATTTTCATGTTTATTTTTAATCAAATGTTTCATAGTATTCTATAGCTATGCTGATTTTTATTTTGTAATTTCATTTATTTATTTATTTTTATTTTATAATCTCTGTATTTAAAAATAGTATTGTTCAAAGTATTATAACTTTGAACAATAATGACATTACAAATTCAAGTAAAACCACAATTCGAAGCAATACAACATGATCAAATTATCATATAACCCCAATACACTTTTAAAGGTACAGTATGTAGTTTCCAGCGACATCTAGTGGTTTAGTTTCCATATTGCAACCAACTCAAAACTCTTTCCACAGCCCCCCCTTCCAAACACAAAGGAGTCTCTATGGTGACCGTTGTTAGAAACCTCTTTTTCATATGTGCATAAGACAGGTCATTGGAGTTCAGGCCTGCTGTCCTGCTCCTAAATTCATGGCTCCACACACATGCTTTGTGACATTAGTTTCAAGACTAGCTGACTCCAAAACTATAGATTACATTTTAGAGACCTTGCCTCTAACTTTCAGTGAAACAACATCTGATTAACAAGTCTCCAAAGCTATCTGTTAGGTCTCACTGCCAAAAGGCCTACTGAGCTAACCTTGGGGTCTCCTAACAACAGGACTTAAATCATTTCAAACCAATCATGACCCTTCTCTATTTTCCAAACCAATCACATCATTACACGGTTCCAAACCTGTATGTCTTTGTCTTTCTAAAGCATATATACTCTGCTGTTTCAAACAATAAACTGGGAAACCATTTTGAGAACAGACTCTGCCTCCGTTATCATTTGAACTCCCCCAGCGCACTGCAGGCCGATGAGGACGGAGGAATCCTGCATTCTACTGCCGTGTTCAGTCGAACCCCAGAACCTACAAACGGTTCTAACAACCGTCAGGAGTCATATCTTTGATACTCCCGAACGCGATGTCTAATAGCAGCTTTAGAGTGATATACTAGTGATGTCAAGTGGTAAGATTAATTTTAATTAGAAATTTATTAAATGTATTATGTAAAATTATCATAGCTACAATGCAGACAAAACATTTTCTTCACTTCCAGGCACTTCAGCTGATACGTAAGCTTCTAATAAAGTTATGTGGAACTCTAGACGTCATGCTCCTGTGCGTATTTGCTTACCTTGACTATTCGCCCCTTTCACAATTCCCAGAATGCACCGCGCAACCGGCAACATCCGGTTCACCATTTTCTCTTGTTTATGTCTGTGCCAGCTACGCTACATACACTGTTTACAACTTTATTTGGTAAGTAAATACTTAACTGACATCTACTAGCTTTTGTAACTATATACAGATAATATTTCTTTGGATATTAGACATCGTATCTTGTTGTGTCAATGTATGTTCAATTCATGCATAGCTGGCACAGGCATAAACAAGAGAAAATGGTGAACCGGATGTTGCCAGTTGCACGGTGCATTCTGGGAATTGTGAAAGGGGCGAATTGATGGTCTCCTAGCGGTTGAGCACCATTCGAGGCTGTATGAGACAGCGCACTGCTTTGGTGCTTTGTACACATTTTTCTATGTTTGCAGATTCATCCGTTACCATAACGGATGACAGTGATACTAGTAAGTGGAAGAGGGAGAGCCAGAAGTAGACAGGCAAGATAAAGCGAGAAGAGCAGAGGAGGGGAGGGTCGAAGACCTCTAAAGAGACAGTCATGAAATAACAGGTTTTATTGAGGTATATGTGTATTTCTTCTTCTTCGGTTTTATGTCAGCCAACGTTAAAACAAAGCTACAGCGCCATCGAATTAGAGTGGCCAATTCGTCATTACAACACAAACGGTTTTTGCTAGCCTCGTTTGTCCTTTTCGAACTATTGTAGAAACATGGCGGCCTCAGTCGGTGTTTGACCCGCGACCAATGTAGATATAAACAGCTTATTCTAAGGTAAAATTATCAAACGACTTCTTAGTTTATAATGATTAGATGTGTTTTTAATAATTTTTATTAGTAATTATCTTAAATTCTGCTAAAAGATAACCCAAAATACTACATACTGTACCTTTAAAGAATAAAGAACCGTTTTACTTGATTTTTCAATACATTAATCCAAACTCCCACAGTCAAAACATCTTGGGTGCTTTCACACCTGAACGTCCAAAGTTTGTGTGTTTGTTACTTTGTATATATTTGGTCAGGTTAGGTTTGTTTTCATGCTACATTTTTGTGAGAGCACCAAAGACTCAGTATGACACCCCTACGCGATGTCGTCATCACTTACGTGCGGTGAGTCTTCCTATACTCGACACTGGTTGGTTTGTAGTCGGACGCGCGTCTGACGCTTTTATATTCTTTTTTTATATTTTATTTTTTTCCCTTTAGTTTAGATTGTTCTGCCATCCTGTCATATCCGTTATTTCTCATCCTCTCAGAAAATAAGCTGCATGTTTCATTATCTTTGTGCATTTTTCATGTTCATCGGACCAAAATTATATTAAACATTTCGTATCCTCCTCGCTCTTCGGCGCACAATTGCTGCTGTTCCGCTTATTTTACTTCTGTTATTGTTCTTGAATGTTGTTGAACATCTTCATCAACTTCCTGCATTTGGTCCGAAAGTCCGAAGAAAGGTGTTTTCATACTGCACACGAACCGGACCATGGTTCAGTAGATCCGGACCGAGACCACCTCTTTTGTTCGGACCAAATTTTGCTCCTTTGGTCCGGACCCTGCTATTTCTGTTCGGGCCAAACTTAAAAGTTCGAACCAAACAATGTAGGTACGGCAGCACCCTTTTAACCGTGGATACATGAGAATGTGTTTTTAAAGAATATAGAGCTGTGGTCTGACAGTGAAAGGAATTTTATATGATTTTATTACACGCACTACAAATCCTCGTGTAAATAGCGCGACTGTACTTTCACGACGTGCACTTGGCGACTGCGGTGTCGTTTGTATGTACAGTCAGCCGTACTGTCCACGACACCATCTTCTGTAGTAATAATCTGTCTCTGAATGACTAATACAGGGTGTAAACGGTCTGTTCTAGTTTGTGTATGTTTGTTTAAGACTGTAGTCTTTTTTTCAGCTCCACAAACAACATATCGTCACTCCCACATTCACATCTACATACCAGTTTTTCTACATGTGAGTTAACACATGAGCAGAAATCACACACAGGACAAAGAGCAAAGCACACACAGCACTGCACTGGACATCAGTTATCACATGATAACAACGTTTATTGTGAGATTTCTTACCTTTAATTTCTCTCATGTCCTGAATGAGTAAAATAAAAGCAATACAAACAAGATCACGAAACATTTTAACATTCAGCTCAGCTGCCTGACTCTAACTTTATAATTTGGTCGACCTCACGTGAGGAGGGGATCTCTTCCGGTTTAAAGTGTTGTTGTTGTTTTTTTTTATTTATTAATATTTGCACATCTTACAAACATTTCAGGAAAGAGAAAGGAAAGGGACAATAGTAAATTATATGATTAAAAAAATAATAATAAAAATAATAACTAAATAAAGAATAATAAAAAAATTAAAAATAAAAAAGGGTGAGTTACAGAGTCAGTTTATATGCATTACAGATATCTTTCGTTTTTATAGCTTTCTTGTTGTTTGAATCTGACATTGTATTGAGATACAGTTTTAAGTCAGTTACAAAGAGGTCAAACAGTGGTTTTCTACACATTGTTTTACTTTTATGAATATGAAACTTTGCCAGAAAGAGAATCAAATTAATCATATATGTGGCAGAGGAATCTTTCATTTTAAAGTCTGTGATACCAAAGAAAACATTTTCAAAATATAATGAAAAATCAGGTTTGATATTGGAGATCAGAGCAGCAATGTTTTTCCAAAAGTTCTGTGGTTTAAAGTGTTGTTGTAGATCATTGGTTGTGTGTTATTAGTTGTTCTTATACATCCTTTTCCCCAAAGTAAACAACTCATAAGACAATAAAAGACTTTTTTTATATGAAATGGCCTTTATTTAGAACTCAATATCAATATAACTCAATATAGCAATATCCGACTTTACATTTTCAACGTATTTACAAAAGCAGTAGGCTTTACAGTGCATAAGTGTATAGTAGCTACACAACCTGGGATACACCACATCAGGCTCACTACGGAGTAACATTCATTATAAAGTCTTTTATATTATTATTATCATTATCATTATCATTATAAAGTCTACACCACATCAGGCTCACTACGGAGTAACATTCATTATAAAGTCTTTCTGCGCTGTGCTTCGTTGTGACGGCTGGGATAAAGATACAACTCTACAGATCAACGGGGGCTGTCTTTTTGCCTTGAACAATTTTTAATATCTATTGTCTTTGGTTTTTGTTGAGATTGTAAATAATTAATTCTAAGAGCTGTAAAAATCACAGGTGATTGTTGTTAGTTTATCTTTAAATAAGTAAGTAAATAAATAAGGTCATTTTTAGTAAAGAGCAGAAAGACAATGGGAAATCTGCTAAACTACTGTATTATTCTGATAAAAAAAAGTAAAATGCAACCACTATAGTGTTTCATGTCTTTAATTTAAAAAAAGAAGACAATGGGCTAGTTTTGCTTTTACAAATTCATTACCATTGGTCACATTTCTTTGCAGATTTACAAGCTTAGAAAAATAATTAAACATTTGTAATTGTTTGCTATATAACAAATATTAATTGCAGAGGTTTCATTAGCACTTTGATTTTCTTAAGAACATGGTTTAATGTTATTAATATGTATGTACCCCTATATATGTATATCCCTGAATGTTCATATATAATATTGTTAGTTTTAAACAAAATATAAATGCTAACCATGTCTTGTTTCCTGCATTTGTAAGCACATGTAGTTCTATTAAAAAAAATTAAAGCACAGAGGAAACCATTCCAAGCAAGGAAACACAGGTGTTTCCTATATAATAATTGATATTTTTACACAGCAAGTGTAAAATTGTTCACTCTTTATTATTTATTTAAAATGCATTATTGACCTTTAAAATAATCCACTTATCTGCAGAGCATTTTCATACACAATGGTGGTCAAAGTATTTTACAGGCGAAGACAATTGTAAAGTTGAGATTAAAACGATAACATTTTAAGAAAATAATGTAAGTGTATTTTATTTTATAAATGTTATTTTTTGTTCTGTATTTTATATTAAACTAATAATTGGTTAATTGATGTTACAAGTGATGTGAAATCACACACACACACACACACACACACACACACACACACACACACACACACACACACACACACACACACACACACACACACTTGAGTCTGCACTCAGAAGTTGATTGTTACTTTCCCTGACCTGTAACATTTGCACATTACTGTCCAATCATTTTTTTTTGTTCAGAAAGCCAGATTTTTTCCCTTGCAAATTTAAAAGACAACAACAAAGAAAATAAGTAATTCAAATAAATGTGCAAAACTAAAATCATCAAAATATTTTCACTTTATTATTGAAATGCAAAATGTGGAACATACAGTACTTTAGTTTGAGGTCAAATGGGGTGTACATATATGTTTGTGTTTTAAAGAAAAATGATCACCACTGCCCCTCACAAACTGTGGTTCTTCATTCTCTTTCATCATCAGTTTTTATAAAACAAATCTCACTGCACAGTAAAACACATTATTAAGAAAATGTTTTGTATCTGCAACAGTTTAAAATTTCTGTGCTGTGAGACTTCAAATGTCACTGCAATAGCAGGAGGGATTTGACTTATTTGACTTATTGGGAAGTTGTATTTTCATCCCATCCATCTGGCAAGCCTTGTATTGCTGTGTACAAAATCAAATTCAGGTCACATTGCCATAAGCACACTGGCCAGTTTTTCATTTCACAACATAACACCTGACAATCTTGTACTGAGCACAGCCTCTGGTTCATTTTTAGCATTGCTGTAGGTACTGGGGGGATCGGGGGGATGTGTCCCACCCAATATCAGAAACAGGTAGATTTGTTCAACAAAAAAATTATACCGCCGAATGTATTTAAAAACAGTTTAATTTGAAAGCAAGTTTTGGCAGCTTCACAATTCATGCACTGTGTTTGTTGTTAGAAACCGGCTCTAGTTAGGTGATCAGGCACTTTCACTGTGTTAAGGCTTGGTGTTGATATGCCTGTTCAGAAATATTCTGTATTCAGCAGCTTTGGCCTCACTGGAGAGGCGGGTAGTTCATGCAAGTTTAAATCATTTTTTGTCATTTCATTTCATCATTATGACTATATATAAAAAATAAAACCACATGACACAACACTACTGAGGTTTTTAAATAGTTAAGAATACAACAGAGTTTACATGTAAAGAGGTAATAAAATAAAATGAAACAGAATAGGAGATACGACTGAATAAATGGGAATAATACAATGTGTTTAGTTTCTCATCAGCTCTTCAGAATTATTTTTAAGTATTCGGCTTTGTGACCGCAATGGCAGAGACCCATCCCTCTGACTTTCAGCTAAATGTGAACATAAATGTATTGTTGATAGACTTATTGTATATATATATAGGAGCAACCTGGGCTCTCATAACACCTGAGCATTGCCACAGTCTGATCGACTCCATGCAACGTTGCATTGCTGCACTAATCGAGGCCAAAGGAGCCCCAACTAAATATTGAGTGCTGTACATGCTCATACTTTTCACTTGGCCAACATTTCTACAAATCTTTCTTTTTGTATTGGTCTTAAGTAATATTCAAATTTTCTGACATACTGATTTTGGGATTTTCATTAATTGTAGTTATAATAATCCAAATTAAAAGAAATAAACATTTGACATATATCAGTCTGTGTGTTATGAATGAATATACAAGTTTCACTTTCTGAATGGAATTACTGATTTTTACATTTTTCATGATATTCCATTTTTATGATCAGCACCTGTATATACACTGTATGTAATTGGTCTGTTTGCTGTGATTTGAGGACATCTTGTGGTCATATGTTGTAATTACATCTCCACAAATATTTTTCTTTTTGTATGTACAAAACAGAGTGCTGAAGTATTATACACTCCTGATCTAAATCTTAAGACCAGTTAAAAATTGCAAGAATTTGCATTTTGAACTATTGGATCTTAAGAAGGTTCTAAGTAGAGCTTCACAATGCTAAAAGAAGAAATGGGTGCAAGAGACAAAATCTTTTGAGAAGGAAATTTATTGAAAACAACAATGAAAACAACAATTTAACTGAAATAAGCTGTTCATCAGCTGATCAAAAGTTTAAGACCATAGCTCAAAAAACGCGCAGCAAAACCGTTCACAACTAAACGGAAGTGTTTCCGGGGGGCATTTAAAGGACGTAGGACCATGCACCGTGTCTAGCCAAAATACCTATATTTCATTGAACAAAAGTCATTGAGTAAATGAATAATAATTATATATAATTGTAATATTATTAATAATAGTTATTATATATGGTAGTATAAAATAATAGTTGTAGCTAGGGCTGGGCGAAATGGACTAAACATAATATCTCGATATTTTTTAGCTGAATATCGATATACGATATATATATATCATGATATTTTTTCTTCCCATAAGGTAATAACTTCTGAGTCAAAGCTACATGTCCCAAATGTCACACAGACACTTTTATAGAAAGTAGAAATAGTTTTCAGTTGGTTGCAATACAATATAGAAACTAAACCACCAGATGTCACTGGAAACTACATACTGTGCCTTTAACATGGAACACTCCCTATCGCTTCTTATTCTATGCCGAACAGTGCTACTTAAGGACATCTACTGCCACCTATTGGTTGACTAGCAAATAACACATGCTATATTACAACCCAGAGAACAGTTCTCTACAACAATAGTAATATATAATATAAGGTTATTGGTATATATATTTGGTTGTATATAGAAATATAAGCAAACTTCCCATTAAAGACACTGTGCGGCTCAGGCGTGATTCTGTTTAAATATGGGGTAACGGGTCTGTCCTGTCCTACCACCTCTCTTCTGCGTTGTTTGTGGAATAAGACTCAGGACACCAAAATCAGCTTCAGTCTATGTATTTAGCTCTTTCTGCATGTCATGACTCTCTTACAGCCAGATTCTGCATAACACCTGCATAAAACCATTGAGAGCAAAGCCGAAATATATTATGGCCTCAATAGCTTCACGTGGAATGCCTCTCTCACTCAGTTTCTCTGCAGACTGCATAAACATTTAATGCGACCAAAAACAAATCATACATATTTTTATATAATGAATAATATAACTCATCTACCAATACTACATCAATATCCCCAATATTATATAAACATTAAATTATACATTTATATCATGTGATATACAGTGGGGAAAATAAGTATTTGAACACCCTGCAAATTTGCAAGTTCTCCCACTTAGAAATCATGGAGGGCTCTGAAATGTTCATCTTAGGTGCATGTCCACTGTGAGAGACATAATCTAAAAGAACAAATCCAGAAATCACAATGTATGATTTTTTAATAATTTATTTGTGTGTTACTGCTGCAAATAAGTATTTGAATATGAACATGAAGAATGAGTATATAAACATAAATATAAGAAATATTCAAACAAATACTATATTAAATATACCAAAGTGAGCATTGTGTGCATAACATTTCACAACATACATCTCTCACTCAGTTTCTCTGCAGGCTGAGATAAATTGCCGCGAACGCGACAAGAGGGAGAAGAACTACGGGTGCATAGAGTGGACAAAGAAACCCCCAATGCCATGATGAACAATAGAAAACTCTCAAAACAACAGTAAAAATAATAACAAAAATGATTTTTGTGAAATTAATCATAAAACAATCCCAAAAAATACATTTATAATTTTCTAATCTGCTACAATGGCATAGTCCCACATCCTTTAAATATACCCGTATACACTTCCGGTGTGTTGTGAATGGTTTTGCTGCGCGTTTGTGAACTTGTATTTGTTTCTTGGAGCTGCAGCGGGTTTGTTAAATGTAGTGCCCAAGTTGTCATATTGATGAAAGTGTTTTCTGTACTTGCAGCGCGTTGGGTCTTCTCGTTCACCGTACACTCCAGCATCGACATTGAGGTGTTTAAAAACACCCTCAGATCTGCTGTGTCTGATTCATTCATACAAGCACAACACACACTTAAGACACCACCACCACATCAGTGTCACTGCAGTGCTGAGAATGATCCATCACCCAAATAATACCTGTTCTGTAGGGATCATGTGGAGGTCCTTATTATTGAAGAACAGGGCGAAAGGAGTCTTACAAAGTATACAAACATGAACTACAGTCTGTATTTGTGCACACAAAGGTTCACCTGTATGCTCAATAGAGCTGATAACATGTACAAGGAGTGTAGATACAAGGAGGTGGTCATAAAATCCTGATATGACTGTGTACATGTCTGTACATTTATTTAGAGCTTTGACAGTTTTATTAACCATTGCTATTCATTTTTATTAGTGTCCTGCCCTATTATTATAAGTATTAGGGGTGAAACGATTACTCGAGTAATTCGAGTTACTCGATTACAAAAAATGATCGAGTAATTTTCTGTGCCTCGAGTAATCGTTTATCGTGCCGCCCGTCCCGTAAAATACAGAATCATTCCGTATTTGTAAATTAAAAGTCGCGTCCCGTATCGGTTCAGTATCTTTGTTCTGTATATTTATCAAAGGGGGTGAAAAAAGTTGAACTGAGACAGAATGATATGTGAGAATGAAAAGAAAGTCTCCTGCTCTCTCTCTCACCCTCTCTGTTGTGTTTCAGCAGAGTGTGTGTGTGTGTGTGTGTGAGTCATGGGTCGTTGGCGATTGAAATGGCTCTTAGAGTCGACTCTTTGAAGTGAACGATCAGAGCCGACTTGTGTCTGGGAGCCAGATTCGTTTACCCCCTGTTGAAGTCGCACGGGATTGGTCAGTTACAGCAGACTATGAATCCCTCACAGATTCCATTCAGTGCAAGTCATCAGAGTAAAGTAGGCTAATGACAAAACATGTACACAGTTGTATTGTGTAATATGGATTCATGTAGTTATGCAAGGTACACCAGCATACACTGTACACATAAATTCTCAGTATATTTATAAATAAATATGTCTTGCATTTTTATATTAGGTAAATCATTTTGACTTAGTCATTAGATAAGTAGCTCGCAGGCTGAAAAAGTGTGTGCACCCCTGATGTAAGGTGGGGGACGGGGTGTCGCTATATTAGTATTAACTATAATTGTTGCACGCGCACACACAGAGAGAAGCTAGAAAAAGACTCTTCCTGACGAAAACTGTGCATATGACAAAAAAATGACAAATATAAATAAATAAACACACATATAAATGACTGAATAAATAATTACCCACAAGCAATTGTATACACAAAAAATAAATTATTTTGCAGAGTGTTATTTACACTGTGAAAATAGCATGCTCCACACAGTGCAGCTATTTACACTAAACTCCTCCCCTTATTTCATGTCACCATCACAAAAATTTCTGTAAAATGCAAAACTCTATAAATATATAATTTTGAAAAAAATAATTACTTCAGTTGTTTTTACATTTCTACATTTATTTCATTTCATTCACTGTTGAATTGAAATTATTTTATTACTAGCTGGTAAGCTAAGCAGCAAAGAAGAAGAAGACAAAGATGACGACGAAGAAGAAAAGTCTTTCAATTTGGGAGCTGTAAGAGGTCTTTTAAATAAACCAAGCCATAAAAGTCGTGACCCATGAAAGCGTTGTCTGCATTGCTAAAATACACCTGAATATGGTGTGCAATTTAAAAAAATAGCATCTACCAAAGGCAATTTTAGTCTGCTTTATGTTTCTCTGACAGTGTAAGACCTTTTATAATATATAATTGCAACATTCAAGCCACACCCAACCCGCAACGGAATCCCCCATTCCACCACCGCCCCCTAGTTAGTTATACTGGGAACCTCTAATAATGAAATGTTATCTGTATAAATGTAGAGTTATAGCACATCTACACTGAGTTATATGTCATGACAAAATCCCATAAAGCCTTATATTATATATGAATAATCGGAATAAAAGTGTTTACAGGCCTCTATTACACATATAATCTGTAATTACTATGGAATGAGGCTAACTACTACTACTACATATTTTAGAATTAGTATGACTAATTTGTCCTCCTGTTGTTTTGTCCAGATGTATTTCAGTCAAGAGCAGAGGGGCCCAAACAGCCACATATGAAGTATTTTCCATGGACTCTTCACAGAAACAAAAGACATGTGTTGGACAGTATGTGCGTGCAATGTTGGTAAGTTGTGCATCCAATGAATTCTTCCTTGGTCAGAAGGATTGATGTCTACTTTCAAGAATATATTTTTCAGGTCTTTCAATGATCACAGTACTGAGATGAATATACAAGGTTCCACGTTATACACTGGTGTGTGTTTGTGTGCGTTTCTGTAAACAGAAGAACAACAAATGTACTACACATTACTAAAACAGTTTGAGTAACAAATTGTCTTCTCATACTCATTCTAGTACTAAACAACATTAACAGAGAAAGTAGGATTGTGCTATACCTCCAGAGTCCAATAGATGGCACTCTAAGCCCATATTTTACTAACAAAACACTATTACTGGAAGCAGTTACTCTCCAATACTGCTCAATTAATAATACTACAGTCATGGCCAGAAGTTTTGAGAATGACACAAATATTATATTTTCACATGATCTGCTGCCCTCTGGTTTTTATGTGTGTTTATCAGATGTTTTTAATCACATACAGAAATATAATTGCAATCATATTATGAGTAACAAAAGCTTTTATTGACAGTTAAAATGAGTTAATGCAGCAAGTCAATATTTGCAGCGTTGACCCTTCTTCTTCAGGACCTCTGCAATTCTCCCTGGCATGCTCTCAATCAACTTCTGGACCAAATCCTGACTGATAGCAGTCC
>BRDA01000319.1:45606-64617 GCA_036984385.1 Crenuchus spilurus | reverse complement strand
TCTAGTATTATTTTTTCGCATCTGTACTTTCCCACTATTGTAAGTCGCTTTGGATAAAAGCGTCCGCTAAATGCAATGTAATGTAATGCAATGTAGCTGGTCGTGTTTCAGAGAGGCACAGCTCGCTCAAGCAGGGAAAATAATAACTTATTATTTTTAGGCTTAGTTTCATTACTCTTAATCTTCAAATAGTGCACTGTGCATGGCTCCAAAATGTCAAGTAACATCTCCTTTTCAGACCCTGAAATGAAAGTATGCAGCTCAGCGAAGTTTTAGGTGGTGCCCCCATCCACAAACGAGGCCCCACGTGCAGTGTGTAGTCCGCGTATGCGGAACGCCGGCCCTGTGTGTATGTGTGTGTATGTTGTTTGACTGTTTCATTGCACTGATGGGTTAAATGCAGACGTCAAATCCTTCTGTGTGTAAGCACATTGGTCAATCATTGGGCACTTTCACTTTAAAAACATTTCAGGACATGGGAAAAGGCTCATTTCATGGTCTGTGATTCGATGTTTATGGCTGTCAATTTGGTAGGGTCCTAGTCCTGAGTTTCAAGGTCACAGGATGGAGAAGGTAGGCTAGAAGACGTGAGGAGCCAGCAGTCTGAGATATGAGAGTGTTGCTGGTGGATGTGTTTTGTTCATTTTTGATTGCTTGCACAGGGTTGGAATTGAAGAGTGGCTGGTGTAAGAGCAAAGGGACCTCCCATATGTGAAAAAAGGACCCCAATAATTGAAACCCCAGCACCGCAAGACGGACATTCAAGCACTTGCATGATATTTGGCTGCTGCCCCATATCCTCAGAAAATAGGGATGCACTGAAATGAACATTTTTGCCTGAAACAGAAACCAAACCTTTGGCCAAATACTGAGTACAGTTCTTTATATAAATCATTATAAAATGTGTACCTATTTGAACATCATTAGGTTTAATAGCATGAGTTTAATTGATTATTATAAAGTTGGATGACTTTATTCAGAGTGAGTTTTTGAGGAGACTCAGCCTGCCTTGCCTCAACTGTAGTTAGCATCACTTTGCTCTTGTTGCTCACCAGCAGGCCAAGGAACAAAAGAACCTGATATGACAAGACAACTGCAGTCATGTGTAATTACGCATTTTTGACCTTTTTGGCATTTTCTGTCAACTTACTCCTGGTCAGTGTCTTGTTCTCTTACAGACTACACACACACACACACACACACACACACACACTGACCTACATTCTAGTGGATGGTGACAAGCTGAGATGGGGCTCTCGTGGAGCTTAAAGGCTAATGTTCTCAAACCGGGCCAAAAGAGCTCCTGTGCACTCTCAATCTCTATCTATCCCCCCCTCTCTCTCGTTCTCTCGCTCGCTCTCTCTCTCTTGCCAAAACTGAACGATAGCAGTGAAGTTAGACTTCATCATAGCTGGGTTTAAGGGAAATTAAATAACATCAAGAAGATGAATGAACTCTATGGCCTTGTTGAGTTTTGGTGAATGTTAGCCAGATGTTCTCAGAATAACATTAATATAACCTTTAATTACATTACATGGACTTGATTGAAGTTCCCACAAAGTTAGTCAAATCTTTTAATATGTGAAGATATACAGTATGAGCATTCTTTTAACAGTCTCCAATTTAAGAAAATCATCTAATTAACACTTAAAATTCAGGGAATAATGTTCCGACAACCAAAGCAGAATGGTAAGGGGCTAAATTTGGATAGATTTTGACTTCCAACGAAAACAAAATAGTCAAATAAAAATGCTTATTGTTGAGATATAGTGTCAGCTGATTTGAGCAGTGAGGAGACGTTATCTGTGGGCAAAGATCTCTCTCAGAAAATCTAGTAGCTGTGATGTAGCATCACGATTCAACGAGGCACAGCTCGCTCAACCGGGGAACAAAATGCATTACTTCATCTTTGGCCACAAAGTTTAATTGTTATTGGTCACCACCCTCTTCAAATATTTCACCTCGCATGGTTATGTTAATCTAAAATGTCAGATAATGTCTACATGCTATTTTCAGAACCAACAATTCATGTACAAACTGTTTAAATTCTGAATTTTCCAAGCATTTCCCAGCAAATTCTGTATTTCAGGGTCCGTGATGTGATTTTCACAGCCACAAATTTGGTGCCCTCTTTATTAAGAGCCCTATTTAATGTGCTTATTAGTTTTCAGTTAGTACAGAGTAGTTTATTTTAGGTAATTTGATCCTATTGATTTTATTTATTATTTTTCTTTGATTTATCTAAAAGTGTGTATGTACTGTATGTGTATGTATATATAATGTATTTTTTATTTTACTTTTTTCAGTTCAGTTATTACAAAATCACTGTTACAAGGACAAACTTAAACAATAAGTGCAAGGACAATCATATTAATCATGGTATCAGTATTGACCAGAATAATCATGATTATGACTTTTGCCATATCCGCCAGCAGCCCTGCTATCTTGCCTGTTTGTTATTTAATACAACACTGAAGAACAGCCTTTACAGAATTTGTTTTTTGATTTATTGTATTTTAATGTTTTTATTTATTGTATTATAAATTTTGCTTTTTTTCTCCCAAATATGTTCTGACAAGTCCTCCTTTGCGCCACGACAGGCCAATAGTTCATACTTACAGGTAGTTCGGCCAATCGTAGTGCTCGTAGGCGGGTCTAGTCGGAATACGGGTGGAAAAAACAAGCGCTCCGTGCGGATTGACTCATCTTCGTGCGTGTGGCGTTCTAGCCAATCATCGCGCTGGAGCTGACACCGTAACAGCCAATCGCAGCAGATGAGGGCGGGATGTGTGGGAATACGGGTGGAAAAAAACGAGGCGTAACGCAAATGCGTTGAAACGGATTATGGGAGCCTTTTCTCCTAGCGACGTGAATGGTAGATGTAGCTAGCGGTGCGTTTTTAGGGTCGTTTAAAGGAAGAAATAAAAAGAAATAAATACGGAGAGGTGCACGTTTACGTGTGGACGGTGAGCTTCGTCTAAGTAAGAAGAGGAGCCGCTTTTATGGTAAATGCAATTACTTAGCCTAGCTAGCAAGACGTGGAGGTCCAGAGTCCACGCTACCAAACTGAAGTTAGCTTCTCCTTCGAACCCCCGCGTTCCACCTTAAGTGCAGCAGTAACGGTGGAGAACCTGAGCCGTGTGAATGGAACTGCTGCACAATTTAAGGTGGAATGGAGGAAATAAAATAAGCTAACTTCAGCTTTCGTAGCCACGCTTTAGTTATTTTTAAGCTTAAATATGACACATGAAGCCTGAATTGTGACCTGTTGAATTGAATAACACGTTTCTGAGCTGGGAAATCACCTAATTGTGCTGGACTCGGTATATGTACGTGTGTGTGCCTGTTAGCTGTGATGCTAACTAGCAGCTACTTATACTTTTATCAATTTAGCTCAGCGTTGAACCAGCTCTGTAAACGTGTTATTCTTAAACTGTTATTTCCTTGCTTTAATTTATAGTCTGCTTTAATTTACATTTATATGTTGTCTCCTTAAACTGATTAGCATTGTTAGCTAAGAGTTTGTTAGCTCAGTGTCGTTTAGATCAGAAACTTGATTTCACACTTGTGTTGTGTACAAAGTTTTATTTGTGAAGAGGGTGTTTAAATATTATCTTTACTGATAGCAAGTAAATACACTGAGCTTAACAGACAGGATGAACACTACAGCGTGGCTGTCACCATGCACAGCTGTGGAAAACTTAAAGAAACTTCTGCAGTTGGTCAGTCATACTGTTTATATGTAAAGCTGTGAGTCAAATGAAGAAATGTTTTTTTCTATGAACTACTGATATTTCTACCAAATCAAGCTATTATCGTCTAGAGCTTTTATTGACAAAATAAAAAACAGGTCTAAATAGCAAAAGGTGCAGTGTTTTCAGACCTTAAATAATGCAAACATATGGGGTTGTCACGATATCAGAATTGTGACTTTGATACCGATAACATGTTGAAACAAATCAGGATACTTGATACCTGTGGAAAATATAAAGACACTGCTTCAGATTATCTCTGGTTTTAAGGTTTATTTATTTTATTCTACAAACTACTAGAATTCTTGCATCAAGAATCACAACTTTTGAGTACACAGATTTGGCAGTTCTGTACTCTAACTTTAAATAATTTCTAATACAAATAAGTTGCATCAGTTTACATTTAAAAACAACAGAAATTTTAGTTAAACATTTGGCGTTGAAGACAATAGCGAGTGTTTTTTATAGTCACGGTATTGATTTGGTATTAAATGTTGACGTTCTGTTCTAGGTATCAGAGTCAAAATTGTGGTATTGTAACAATCCTAAGATAACCTTGCATTTATTTACAGGAAATAACTGTTATTAAATAATAGAGAGCACCTCAGTAATGCAAGAACACAAGCTGATATTGATTTTTAAACAAAACAGTACTAATTATTTAACTTAAGTTCAGAAATCAATATTGGAAGAAGCCTGATTTGTTTATGCTGTGCACCAGTCTTTCACATTTCATATTACTGACTTTGTCACTTCTAGAGCTAAAAATCAAGCATACAAACTTTTTTATGGCTTGTATAAATGCATTCTTTGGATCAGATTCCAGAAGTTTTCAATGAGGTTCAGATCTGGGGATTGGTCTGGTGTCTCTATTATGGAACATAGTTTCATATTACAAGATAATGTTAACATTTGGTTTTTGTATCAGACTTGACCCACAGACCTTGCTAGTAGTGATTTTCTTGCACATATAGCTTGCTAGAAACCTTCCTCGGTTAATTGATTAACCAGCAAATTATTTCCCACAGCAACTGCCAGTATCTTTTGCATTGCCAGCCTTCATTTAGCCACAGTTGCTGTTGTAGCTGCATTAGATATGTTGAACATGTCAAACATCCAACAGCTTTATTTATTGAGATGATTTAGAGATGACTTTAGAACGGTATGACTACAGTCAAACTTCTCCTTTAGTCTAGTTTAGTGGAGAAGTTCACTACAAAATCTGATTTACTCCATGTACCAAATATAATTGGTCAGCCAAGACATATTCAGTGCCCAGCTGTTTAGTTTACAGCTCAGCAGTTGGCGCACTCGGTCACCCAAAAACTCTTTTAGCCACACTTTAAGTCCAATGCAGAACTAAAGAAGCAAACATTGGGCACCTATGTCTTGCCCAGTCAACTAAATTTATGGTAAGGTGTCAACTAATAGCAATCTTCCTGACCTGGGATTTGTAATGTTTAAATGGTACTGCAGCAATGTCTGTAGAAGTTGGTAGAACTTAAAACTTGGTAGAAGTTATATTCAAGTATCCTGTAAGCTATTTGTAAGAAACATCATCTGCTTTTTGCTCAATTCCTCAATTTAATGTATTTGAAGTTGTTGAGGTGACTCAGCTCCTGTACTGTGTATAGTTGAACTTAAGTGCATTTAATGTTTTAATTTCCCAAAAAGTTAATTAAAAAATTAAATGCCCAGGACCTTATCTATATACCTACTGTAGAACAATGTTAGAGTTGTGGTATATATATATATATATATATTTTTTTTTTTTTATTATTATTATTATTATTGTTTTTTTTTCCCAACAGATACAAAAAAGACACAACATATGGGCATTATATATCGGCCACACTTCACTCTAAATATCTGCATCAGCCATTGGAAAAAAAAACTATGTTGCTTGATCACTAATTCACATCCTGTCCAGACAGATACTGGTGCTTTCAAGTTCTAGAGGATTTTTTTTTAGAGCTGATACTTTTTCCCCTGCTTTGTCAGCTCATTTTGCTTGTACTTTAGTTATTAATGCAGTAACAGGAAGTGACTGTTTGCACTGATATGGGTTATTACTCTTTATCTTCACTGTCTGTGTGTTGCTGGTTAAGTTATTGTGTTGTGTAGATTTATGAAAATCAGGAGTAGGTTTATGATCAGTTTGCGTCAGCCCAGTGTTGTTTTGTTGCCAAAAATATGCAAATAGTATTTATTATTGTACAAATGGCCCCTGTGGTGTGCTTATGATTATGCTTGTGGTATTTATTAGTAGTCTGTAATGAAAATCTGTAGAGCACTGGGGAGGGATTATTTTACATGAGGTAAATTATGTTTCTTAATAGTAAACATCTGCCACAGTTGTTCTAAAAAGATTTTCTCTCAATTTTAAAAATGTGTCTGACTAAAGATTACACGTCTGGGTGAGATGAGGGGATTGTGTGTCTTGTCCCACTTCTGGCAGTCCTGAATCTCTCTTGGTGTTGAAAGTTCAGCTGTAAAGACTTTCCCTCAGGCTTTGAGTCTTTGCTGTGATCGCTGAGACTTCCCAAGAGTGGATGACTTAACCAACTTATAGTTGACCTTTTCTAGCCGTTTTCCAGTATCGAGTATCTGCAATACAGTGCCACATCAAAATAGAATATTTAGAATATTTAATTAGAGTAAAATGTTTCATAGTTTTGCATCATTTAATTCAAAAAGGTAAACAGTCAAATTTTATATTCATTACACCTAAATTTTAAAAGGTTTGAAATGTCACTGTATGTGAATATCTGAGTCTTTACCACAACACACATTAACTTGATATTCTAATTTTTAGAGGTAAACCAGTAAGGTAGTTGTCCCCGTCTTATCAATCACGGCAGAACATCAGGTTCTAGCTAGATACACTGACTCTAATATGCTGACCATCTCAAGTCATCGAATTAGTGATTCAAAATAAGTGAGTTTGATTGGTTAACATTGCTCTACAGCAGCCACACTGATAAGGCTGCCTGCAGATATGCCTGTAAATGCGCTGTATTATATCCTCCTTGTGAGCGCAGGGCGAATCTTTAAAAATAATTGACCAATAAGATTATCTAAAAATGACAATAATCACTCTGATTAAGCAGTCCGTCACTTCTCAGGAGAGATTTCTTTTTTCTTTATGTTGTCATAGTCACGTCACTAACTCCTCTCCTCTTAGCAGGTCCTGTACTGAGTGATCTGCGATGTCTGCCTACTGGACACAGCCGCTCTTTGGCATGTGGCCTTCTGCGCTCAGCAAGTCACAGTAATGCTGATAATCTGGCACTGAACCCCCCCTAAGGACACCCGCACTGCTACAGTAGACCATTCTGGTGTCTGGCGTCCATAAGCTGTAATCTGTTGTCAAAGCAGTGGTGGTCTTTTTTCACCTAAATATGAATGCAGTTAAACACTTTGTAGTTTTTCTGCTGTAAATATGTAGAGATGTTGAAATAAATGGTGAAACGCTGTGCGCGCGCTCTGATTTCTTTAGGGAAGCTGCATTTAATCACCACCGAGCTGCCCCGAGACTTGGTGCCAGCGTAAACGAGTTTTTAATTAAAGCCTTTGAATTCCCAGAGAAGTGAAGTGGAGGGAATGTGACTTTGAATATGAATTTGAATGCTGTTCGTTAGCTCAGCTGTTCTGTCCATGTGAGCCTTTATCTCATACCATTAACATTTCCTTCTCATCAAAGTGACTCTCAGCCTAAACTGCTCTGCTGGTGTCATCCTGGATGGACTATTAGCGTGATTGGTAAAGCATTCTCTGTTCCGATGATTCACAGTGCCACGTCAGCAAATTAGAATATTGTGGAAAAAGTTGAATAAAGGTACATTTTATTTTCATTACACAGGAAGTGACACATTTTGAAACAAGACTTTGTTTTACTGTTGACCAGTGTGACTTTATAGGTCATAAAAATCAAAAATTCAGAATCTCAGTTTTATTTTATTACTGTTTACGCAGCATTAAATTAAGAGTAAAAAATATCCTTTTTCACAGTATTCTAATTTTTTTTATGTGCCCCTGTAACTGGTTATCAGTTCAAAACTACATGGTCTGAGTTCATTATGTACTAAAACATCTATTAGCGATACATTTTTGGGCATTTTATCAATCAAGTGATGTCCAATGGTTCCTAATGGCACAATTGGTATAACTGTAGGCCAAGCTTTTGATGTGAAGAACCAGTATCTGATGGTCTTCTGGCAGCGATTTTTATCTCCACCGCTGGAGAATCTTTCTTTGTATTCTCAGTACAGTAGCGTAGGCAGCTATTAGATCAGCTCATCAGGATGTTTCATCATAGCTGCATTAGTTACACCCGTAACCTATTTATATTGTCTTGCTGTGTTGACAGAAGCTTCGTGTCAAGTGGATTTGTCGAGAATGAACTACAAATCCCACTTGCCACACGAATAATCCATTCAAAACCATTATTAGCAGTCTCCATGAGTGAGCTCGCTGACTGAAGCATTCTGCAGAGTTCTTAACTGCCTTCCATGAACACAAGCCGCTGCACTTATTCACTTTCCCATGACGTTTATCTATGCCAGGCATGTGAGTTATTTGGAGGCATGGAGAGGGTTTAAATGCTTGCTTTTGTTTCAGCTTTGGCAACAGTCCTGGAGCTCGGCCTGTTGTGTAATGTGAGTGTGTGCGCGAGACAGTGTTTCTCACACTGATGAGGTCACGACAGCGACTGGAAGTGTCTGTTCATATACTCTTTATGAGGTGCTTTGAACTGAATAATGTAGCATCAGAGCAGAACTCTCTATTGGGTATTAAAGGAATAGTTTGGCCATGTTAATGTCTCGTGAATGAAAGCCAGTAGCCACCAAGCCGAATATGATGTCGTTTGTGTAGTGAAAGCTGATAGCTGTGCATTCTACTGATTTATTATTAGCAGTGTTTGCAATTAGCAGTTATAACACATGCATTACTTCAAGTACAAAAAATGTTAGAATATATTTACGTGCACACTTGTTCAGTGTTTGCATACTTACTTTGTTTTGTTTCTTTTCTGTTGGCTCCTCCTCTCTCATTTTTTCAGCCTCTAAAAAGACTCCGCCCCCAGTTCCTCCACGCTCTGCCTCCAAGCCCCTCATCGCAGTGACGGTTCAGAGCAGTACCGAGTCTGCTCAGGACACTTACCTGGACAGCCAGGACCAGCGCAGCGAGGCCAACAGCCAATCAGGACGCAGCAACTCATCTGACAGTGTCACCAGCTCTAGAACAGGGAGTCTGGCCAAGTGTGTGAAGCGACCCCCACTGCTGCCCCAGGCTCCAGTTCCGGCGCCCCGGGAGCCTCCTGTACCCCTGCCCATTGCCAGGATCAGCAGCCCTCCTCTTCTGACCCCACTTCCTGTCCCAGAGGCCAAAACTGTAAGCATCACTTTCACACCAGACGAGTCCCAAGTGCTGCCCAAGAGGAAGCTCTCCTCCATTGGCATTCAGGTGGGCTAATATTAACACGCTAATGGATGTTGTAGTACTCGGCCTTTCTAAAATAAATTTACTCGATGCTTATTTTATCTTAATATATTTATTCAGGTATTGTTGAGCAAACAGAATTTCTGTATTTTCTAATATACGCTCAACAGCCTCTTCATTAGGTACACACCTTGTATCTACACACAGTCCATTTTATCAGCTCCACTGAACACACAGGTGCACTTTGTAGTTCTACAATTACAGACTGTAGTCCATCTGTTTCTCTGTATACTTTGTTAGCCTCCGTTCACCCTGTTCTTCAATGGTAGGAACCCCCAGGGGGGCACCACAGAGCATAACTTATTTGGGTAGATCATTCTCAGCAGTGACACTGACGTGGTGGTGGTGTGTTAGTGTATTCTGTGCTGGTCTGAGTGGTCCGACACAGCAGAGATGTTTTTAAACACCCCAGTATTACTGCTGGTGTGAAAATATTGCCCCACCCAAATAATACTGTAATGCGGAAAATGATTCACCACCCAAATAATACCTGTCCTGTGGGGGTCCTGACCATTGAAGAACAGACTAATAAAGTATACAGAGTAACAGATGGACTGTAGTCTATAATTGTATTATGAAGTGCTCTTTTATGGACAGTGGAGCTGATGAAATGGACAATGAAAAAGATACAAGGTATCTGTACCTAATGAAGTGGCCATTAAGTGTGTGTGTATATGTATTTGTTAACTCTTTTATATGTTGTTTTTCAGTCTAAAAAGTAAACTGTACATACAGTTTTGGTAGTAATTGGCCCAAAACCAGCATATAAAGTTGTTCAGGTTTTGTCCTTTTGGCGGTCTACCTTCTATACTAAAGCCTCGGTCCCCTGTAATGAGCGCTTAGGGTATAGAGTTTCAGGCATTAGGGTGGTGCAGTTTAGTGTGGGTGTGTGTGTATGTGTGTGTGTGATTCCCTCAGGAAAAAGACAGTGGAATTCTTGGGAAAAGTGCAAAATGTCAGCAGGGTTTTATGTTACTCGTTTATTAATACTGGAACACTATAATGACACTCACTGTTGGTAGTTGATGAGTTAAAACTGTTTAATTTATAACTTTCCCAAATTGCTTCACCACGCACAGCTGACTACCCTGCTTAATATTTGAAACGGGGGGAAAAAAGAAAGAGCAGAAAACCTGCTGGCTAAAGACCAATATTGAATATTCTGGTCTGATTGGTGGTTAAATCACTAGTGAAACGCAGATTACTCACACCAATTATCAGTAATTTTACATATTCCTCTGCCACTGTATTTAGATCATCAGAATTACATGCTGATTACATTTAAACAATGGATTTGCAGTCATGAGACCAGTGAACAAAAAATGGCTCATTTACAGGCACATCTGCTGGCAGTCTTATCAGTGTGGCTGCTGTAGATCAATGATGGAGCTCCCACTAGTGTCAATTTCACCATTGTATGCACAGATGAAGGCATGACTGATGAACTTTTCTTTTCGTCTTAAGTCAACAAATGTGACCCCGCCAGGGAAAACCAGGTCAAAGTCTCTTTTTTTTTTTTTTCAAAATTTGTTTTTTTCAAAACAATTTTTTTGTGAATTTATGTTTTGTTTTTGATCAAAATATGTACTCTGATAGATATCTGAGACTGTTATCTTTAATTTACAGCAATAATACAGAGTAGCTAAGTTTTGTTGCTAATGTGAGTGACACGATATCTCAATAAGTTGCCCAGTGACTTTGGCCTGGTTTTCCCTGGCGGGGTCACAAATATTTTTGTATTTTCTCAGATGCAAAAAAGACGATATCAGCATTATATATCGATCATCAGTCACGCTGTAAATATCAGCATCGACTGTCAGTTGATTAACATTAACGACGGTTTTTGGCCGAACAATGTCAAACCAGTAATTTGTTAATGAAAATAATGTCATGTAAAATTTACACTACAGAACAGCAAGCTCTGTATTATCTAAAGTGAACTATTTTCTATCATTTCGTGCTTATTTGAATCAAATATGTCAATATCTACAAGGTTTCTTCTTAACCTGCTATTAAGATACAAACTGCTCATTGGTTCTTGCCCATTGGCTTCTGTTATAAGGCAAACATCACATCTGTCTATGGTAATTGACTACATGCTACTAATGCAACAGATGAAACGGTAGAATATTCCTTTCATCTACTGCGTGATTATCAGTTAGAACTTAATTCCTTGTATCCGACAGGTGGACTGTGTGCAGCCAGTTCTGAGAGAGGAGCAGGCCCCCACCACCAGGTTCCAGTCCATTGGAGTGCAGGTTGAGGACGGCAGACCGTGAGTTCTGTCTACAGACACTTTTAGGCTTACAGCCTTACAACCAGTGATTTACATAAGCCTACTACAGGGACAGTCCCCCGGGGGCAAATTGGACTTAAGTGCTGTCCTCAAGGATGCAGTGGCAGCTGAAGGAAACCCAGGATGGCTTGAATCAAAGCCAAGTTCTTCTCTACTGAGTCATCGTGTCTCTCCTGCTTTTTCTTTTTACACAATAGTCTATCATGCACACATCCTACAAATTTAGGGTTATATCACAGACAGAACATTGAATAGAATTGTCAATTTAGCATCATCTTTATCCAAGACACTTTCACAACCTGTTGTTTTACAGGTGTACTCAAAGCTTTTTTCAGCTAAATCTGATCTGCGTTCTGCTTAGAAAATAACATTGAAAGCTATATTGGCCCTGAATCAGAGGTCTCGTATGCTGGGTCTGGAGTTTTTAGTGATTTCCTTGTAAAAACACACCTATTAAATCTCTATGACGTGCTGCTTTAAATTGGGTACATTTCTCCAGGACTGGCATTGCCCTAGAAGCTAAAGGGTAATGGATGAAAGCAGTGTGTTTTTGTACAGTATACAGCAGGTTTAGGGGGAAAAGGGTTTTTAATTCAAAATGTAAATAATTTTAACTTAAATTTTAAGTAGCAAATTTACACACTAATATGTCAAAGTCATGACATTATTGTCACTGTTGCTGTGTGTCCTGCTTCACTGTAAAATCATGTCCAGTCATGTAGACTGGTCTTATGTGAAGCACTGAATTGTAGATAAACCGTGTCGGATATTTATACAGTGGTGATGATCAGAACGTCTACAGTACTAATCTAGCTGCTTTATATACTATCTGAAACCACCAGTCAAAATGTAATCAGTGTATGATTTTGTTTCTCTGTATACTTTGTTAGCCTCCTTTAACTCTGTTCTTCAATGGGTAGGACCACCACAGAGCAGGTGTTCTTTGGGTGATGGGTCATTCTCAGCACTGCAGTGACACTGATGTGGTGGTGGTGTGTTAGTGTTTGATGTACTGGTGCAAGTGGATCAGACACAGCAGAGATGCTAGAGATTTCACTGCCCACTCGATTAGACACATCTACCTGGTTTGTCCACCTTTGTAGGTGTAAAATCAGAGAGAGTAGCTTATCTGTTGCTACAGTTTGCGTTGGTCATCCTCTAGTTCCTCACTGGTAGTAATGGGACACTGTTGGTTAAATAGTTTGGGTTGATGGTAGAGATCTGATACAACATCAACACAATGCTGAGAATGATCCACCACCTAAATAATACCTGCTCTGTGGGGGTCCTGAGCATTGAAGAACAGGGTGAAAGGCATCTAACAATGTATACATAGAAACTACAGTCTGTTCAGCGAGTTTAGATCTGAGATGTGTGTATTTTTTGTATATTTGTTTATAGGGTGGTTATTTTTCCCTCGCTTTGCCTCCACAGACTAACACCCTGTTTTGCATAACAGAATCAGTGTCCTGATCTTCTGAGTCTTTTTGGCATGTGTGCAGCTCTAATGGCTGAAAATGCCAGTGCCTATTGGAGATATTTACCATTTTTTTGCAGTGAAAATCTGCTGGAGCAGGCATTTCTGCTCATGTTTGTTTTTCTGGAACATGGCAGACACCTTTTTTATCTTACCAGTGTGGCATGTGCAAACATATTTCTCATGCACAGCATGCTGGGATACACAGCAGGTCTTTCCAAAGCCTGCTCTGTGCTGAAAACACCCTGTAATGGGCCTGTGATGAGGAGATAATCAAATTCTGTGGGTCACTTCATCCACTCTCCCTTCTCTTTATATCGCCTATTTACATCTCTCTCTCTCCTCTCTCGCTCGCTTGCTCTCTCTCTCTCCATCTGTTTTTAATTGATTTGCATGTGTTCTTCTAACACCTTTTTCCATGCATATCAATCAGTCCTCTCCCTTTCACTTCCCTTCAGATAACCCCATCTTCTGATGTATGTTTTTGGATCACTGCTCCTTCATCTTTCTGATTATCTGATGGAATCTTATTCCTCCATGCCAATCATTGGGCTAGATGACTGTCAGATTAACCTTGTACCTTTATTTGAACTACTTAATTGGGTGAAGCTCATGGATCAGTTGAAGTCATCTTCTAAAGGTTCAAATAAAGTTTAGTGAGGGAAATGCCATCTTTGGTCCCTTATATCTAAAACCCTCATTGGGGGTTTGGTAGTACAAACAGCATTTCTTGAAAGGTTGGAACAATTTCTACAAATGCAGTAAAACCTGAAATCTGTCATTTGTGAATTCATTTGCACCTTTATTTAACAAACAAAAGGACAAATATTTTCAGTGTTTAATGACAAATTGTAATTGTTAGATATAAACTAATTTAGAAATTGATTCCTGCAACACATTCAAAATAAGTTGGGACAGAGGCATGTTTATCACTGGGTCACATCACTGTTTCTTTTGATTAGACTTTTTAATAGTTTGGGAATTAAAGATCCTAATTGTAGCAGTTTTGCAAGTGGAAACTTTGTCCGATCTTACTGTATACAAGACTTCAGCTGCTCAACAATCTGTGGTCACAGTTGTCTGATTCTCCTCTTCATGATGCTCAATACATTTTTCAGTAGGAGACAGATCTGTAATGAAGGCAGACCAGTCAAGCACACTCTGTTTCTACAAAGCCAGGCTGTTATAACTTCTGCAGAATGAGGCCTGACATTGTTCCTGGGAAAATGTATCATCTTGATGGCAGCATATGTCTCTCCAAAATATCAGGATAAGCATCTGCATCAGTGGTACCTTCACATATATGCAGAACACCCATGCCATAGCAGATGCTGTTTCTTTGTACTTTTCATTGGTAACAGTCTGAATGGTCTTTTATCTTTGGTCAAGCATCCATTTTTACCAACAGCATGCCAAAACATGGACTCGTCTGACCACAGAACACATTTCTACTGTCTTTTGGTTGTGGGATGTCTTCGGGCCCTGAGAACTTACTGTTTTTTGCACAAAACCAAATATATGGCGTACTCTCTGAATAACTGTTTCAGTTTGCATTTCTTGATGCAGTGGAGGACTGTGTTAAGTGACGGTGATTTTCCAAAGAACTTGTGAGCCCCCACAGGACTCATGTGGCTATGTTGTCCCTTAATCTTTTCATGATATGAACTGCAGATGGTGAAAGACCTGAAATCTTTGTAGTTTTGAACGGAGAAACATTTTTTAAACAAACATGTTTTTTCACCACATTTGGCCCAAAGTGGTGAACCACGACCCTTCCTTTCTTACAAAAACTAAGTGGTGGAGGCTCCTTTTATACTGGTTTATACCTATAATCAATTATTTCACTTATTCCCTAGCTTTTTTGTATTGCAGACATCACTTCTTAAATTAGTTTATATTTAACAAAAATAATTGATAGTCATTGAGTAATCTGCCCAAACACGTGCCCCTTTGTCTGTTAAATAAAGGTTCAAGTGAAATATCAAATTTTTGATTTTAGTTTTTGTGTTTTTTGTAGCGTACCATCTTCTGCGTCCAGATATAAATTGCCATGAATTGTCAGGCAGATGTTGTCTCTCTCTGGAAAATAAATGTTTTGGTCACTGTTAATAGCTATATTTAGTCTCCTGGCACGCAGATGAAACCCTCCTGAATCACCAAGCAAAAATGTGTAGTCTTAAAAAGTCAATCAAGCATCTACTTGGTGTTGGTTGAAGATCTTTTACTCCTTACCTTAAGTGGGAGACTATTATCCAGAGGACAAAACTAAAATCAATTAGAAAAGCAAAATCCAACATGTCCATAGAAAGCACAACCCACTAGAAGAGTTTACAGAGGAGACATGTAAGATTCATTACATGGCCAATGATTAATGATGACCAAATGGTTCTTTAGAAAAGTGTTTTTATTTTTACCTCAAATGGCCTTAAAAGGGGTCCCAACTTTCTGTAACTAGTCTTTATTGGTGTGTTGATCATCAGGCTCAGCCGCTTTAGCAGCATGGCGTCCAGACAGGAGACAACCGAGACCGATGCCCAGGACCAACCAGATGGTAAAGTGCAGGAGAAAATCTCCACCGCATGCAGCACTCAATCACTGGACTTGCCGGACAGCAGCAGCGTTGAGCGGACTCAGAAGCCCCTGAAAGCCAGCACTATCCGCTCTGGCTCTGGCTCAATCACTGAGAGTCTGGATCCAGCACTGGACCCGTCTTCTCTGCCCCCTCCTGACCCATCTCTGCAAAGTAACAGCAGCATAAATGGAGCCTCGGAGCCTGGGGCAGCAGCTACCTGCCTCCGAGATGGACACTGGTTCCTCAAACTCCTTCAGGCCGAGACTGGCCGCATGGAGGCTTGGTGCCAGCAGATGGAGCAAGAAACAAAAGAGAAACAACTCTCAGAAGAAGGTGAGAAGCAGTGCTTCCAGTCCTCAGTAGCTAGTGTTTTAAAAATGTTCCCACTGAAATGCCATCAAACAGCAGGCACAGGGCTACTGTGTGATGAAATCTGACATTTACATCAGGAGTGTAACTATTTTTATTGTAATGATGGTCTTTTTTGGTTTGGTTTAACTTGCGTAACTATTTAAGATGACTTGAGAAAATGCTCTTTAAGTCATAGGTACATTTTTAGAACTGCTAGTAGTGCACACCACGGCTCAAACAACATATTTTATAAAAGGCTGTCGGGTATATTGATACAGGTTATTGCTGTGTGTGTCCGTTTAACTGGTCTGTTGTATAGTTGTACTGCTGACTTGGTACGCTTTGGCTGATACTAGATGCCATTGTGCATTGTCAGTGGTCAAGCAAACATTATAACAGTTACCATATTATTATAAATAACCATGTTATAAAGTTGAACCAGCATTGTAATACCACCCCCACCCCACAATCCAGTGTTTCTTTCCTTTGAGAAAATCGAGCTTACCCGTCATGTCTGCTATAAATGTTCAGTTTTACTTTCTTCGTTAGTTGCTGAGAATGTTAACCTTCCTCTTTATCAAATACAGCAGCTTAAGCAGTCAAATGTTTCTATTGTCGTTTTCTTATTTATATGACAGTGAAGAGTGCTTTTCAGAGAAGAAGTAACATTTCGGTCATTGCGTGAATGCTAACAAGCTAGCTCTCGTCTTATATACTTATTTTTGACAAAGTACAAAAAAATAATTCTAATATTTGTCAATCATTTCAGAATCTACACTAAAAGCTTTATTATTTTTATTATTTTTTAAATTAATTTTATTTATTTTTACTTTGTGACCACCTGCTGGTTTCTGCCAGCCACTATATATGATATAATTTCTAGTGATCTATTTACAAAAATAGCCATTTTAGCTAATTAATGTAATATTCATTGAAAAAAAAATGAGAATGTGTAATAAGCCCCACCCTGTTCTCGAGCTCATCATCCGGTTACAGCCCTTGTTCCTAGTCTTGACTCATTAGATTATGGCAGCAATTGAGTGGATCAATACAAAGCTTGGTAGACGTTGCACATGATGAAGGCCAGCAGAAGATCATGGCTTGTTTCCCCAAACACAAAGCAGGTTTTGTGGTCTCGGACTAAAGAGAACAGTAACTGAAATCTCACTTTGGCCTCTGATTGGGTTTGCTTAATCTATATCTGGAAACCTAAATTATACTTGGAGATTTTTTTTCTAATTCAAAATGAAATAAATGCCAGTTTTGAACTAAATTAATATATTCATGGCAGTTCTCCACTGGAAAAAAAAATCCTACACAGAGACTCATTTTAGTCTGCGTCCAGAACTGAGGCCCTTAACAGTAATTGATAGCTTCAGTGCCAAGAGCTTAATTAAGTTTTCTAAAACCCAAGCCAGCCGTAGTCGAGCGTCATCTTAATTCCTTATTTCCCCTGAACTCTCATCTCACCGGAAACCTTTCTTCTTAGAGAGCCATAAAATATACCTTTTACCTTTCAGCAGACTCTGTTCCAGACGGTTTGGGACAGTAGATGTGGGGTGTTAATCACTGTAGTTGCTATTTACAGGCCTGTATGAAAAACCCTGAATAAAGAATGAGATGTGAATCTAATGATCAGACTCATTGCATGGCTTTAATTAGATATGACTCTATGTAGGCTGCTATTTTGGGCCGCCTCTGGCCTTTGGTTAAAACCTGTCAAGCCCTGGACTGGGACGAGGAAAAAATAGGGCTTATAAAAAGGTATTAACAAAGAGCTCCATGAGTGTGAGGGGGGGCATTTACAGTAAATGATAACATTCTGAATGATAGTATCTGTTTAAACCAACAATACACACATTTCTGTTTTTTAAACTGTTACAGCATCTTTTTAACAGATCAGCCACGATATTAAGACCAATCACAGATGCAAATACTCACTTGCCACATCATTAGCTACACATCTTGTATCTTTACTCAATGTTTATTTTTTCAGCTTCACTGAGCAATACAGGTGCACTTCAGTTCTACAATTACAGACTGTAGTCCATCTGTTTCTTTTTTCACCGTTCTTCAGTGATCAGGACCCCCCACAGAGCAGGTATTGTTTGGTTGGTGGCTCTTTCTTGGCACTGCATTGGCACTGATGTGATGGTGGTGGTAGTGTGTGCTGTACTGGTATGAGTGGATTAGACACCGCAGAGCATGTTTTCAAATCTCTACTGGGGTGAAAATAGTGCCCCAACCAAAATTATCCAGCCAACAATGTCATGTGACCAGCAGTGCAAGGCTAGAAGATGACACACACACTGTTCAGCAACAGATTATAACAAAGCTTACATTGTGATGTCTTGTTTCAAAAAAAGTTTGGGAAAGAATCCATGATGGGATCCCTTTTAGGTGTGAGGAACAAGAGCAGTGTTTGATGGTTGCACTGCAGTGGCGCCCATAAAAGGATAATGTTTAAGCTTAAAGTCTGTCTTACTGTGTTTATAGTGTTGGGGAAGATCCGCAGTGCAGTGGGCAGTGCTCAGCTCCTCATGTCTAAGAAATTCCAGCAGTTCCGCGGCCTGTGTGAGCAGAACCTGGTGAGTTGGTCTTTCCCTTTAAAGGAATGGTGTAGTAGCGACTAGTCAGCATAGCCCTATAAAGCCAAGTGCATCATATTTGATCCATAGTTCCTTTCATTGTCAGCGTAAAAAAATACATGATAAATGAACTTGTCATTTATTACACTATAATATACTAATATACACAATATGTGGTTTTTTTTTTTGTTTTTTTATATATATATATATATATACATACATACATACACACACACACACACACACACACACAGTGGTATCCCTACCAACGAGTATTCCAGGTAACGAGTCGAGATCTCCGAATATTAAATTTTTGTTCCAGGTAACAAAAGTAATGAGTAACCTAAATTTGTTCAAGTATGCCAACTGCTAGGGGCACTGCGGTCGTAGCATCCCCTAGATGCTACTGTAGAAGAAGAGGTCAGTCAATACCTTTGACCGAAAGTGAAAGTGCTAGTGAAAGCGACGCTAAG
>BRDA01000319.1:16387-45041 GCA_036984385.1 Crenuchus spilurus | reverse complement strand
GCGATCCCCGCGACGCCAGCATCGTAGAGGATCTACGATGGCATCTTCTTCTCCAGTCAGTTATGGAAACTATCAAAGGTATTGACTGACCTCTTCTTCTACGGTAGCATCTAGGAGATGCTACGACCGCAGCGCCCCTAGCGGTTTGGCACACTTGAAGAAATTTATGCTACTCGTTAGCTGGAATATTACTCGTTACCTGGAATACTCGTTAGTAGGGATGCTCGTAAGTAGGGTTACCACTGTACTGTTATATACCTCCAAAACCTGAAGAAAACTGCATTTTATACAGGCAAGCTGTGAGGCAACACCTCTGCGTTCTCAAAATGACTCCACTAGGAGTTCAGTTCTACTGAGCATAGTATGAGCACATCTACTGAAAGGCTTGTGTTTCCATCAAAAGCCAAAATGTGAGGTCGTGATGACTTGATGTGGAAATGGAACCTGCTCATAAACACTGGAGGAGTGTAAATGTTTGAGCCATACAAGAGAGCCCTCCAGTGGATGCTGGAAAAATGACACCCTAAGATGGAGCGTTCAGACTGAAAATAACAAAGAATTTAGGAACTGATTCAGTGATTAGCTTGTGGTAGTTATTGGCTTCTTTAATACTTGCTTGTGAGCCTTTTTTTTATACTTTTAGCAAGTTTACTTTAATTAGTATTGAACTAAATATATTTAAGTTAGGGATTGAATGATGCTCAGATGAATGTTTCTGCCAAATAAACGTGTTATGGAATTATTTTGTTCTGGTTGTATTGTGTTAGTTTGACTGAAAAAAGAAGATTGTTGACTTTTTATTTAATTTTAATTTGATCTCATTTCCCTTGCACAGTATTTACATTTTTAATTCAGGCTGATTTAGACAAGGAAAAAAGTAGCTACTGTACATTTAGCCTAAAACAGCATATTGTCCTCCGCAGGCAGCAAATGGCTTTTCAGCTTTGATATTCAGAAGCCAACTAGGGATTATGATATATCAGTGGCTGATATTTGACATAAATAGAAAACTTGCTTTATTGTATTTGGCTTTGTTTTAAATTATAGCTGATGACTCCCGCTGATAGTTTGTCTTATTTTTAGCTTGTACAGTGGGAGTTTTCTTTTGCCTTGACTCCACAGTGCCCAGTCTGTGACCTGTAATGGCTACAGATGGCTGTAACATGGTGTGAACATTTACATTACATGATTTACGTCGAAATAGTTTGAATTATTGAATATATCAAATCTGAAAATTCTCCATCTCTACAGCCTACATTTGATAACACGTGCATTACGTGCAAATTTGTCAGTGAATATAGCCAAGCTCATGCATGGATCCAGTCACAGTGCAGTACATGCTCAACAACCACAGACTCAGGACAGTTAGATCTGAACAAGTTCCAATCGCCAGCCTCCAGATCTCGGGGTATGTTGTATTTCAGTGTAAACAAGGCCTGATGTTTTCCTGTTTGAAAGTGTGTGTAATGTGTGTGTATCAGGATGTGAATGCTCAGCCTCGGCCCACCGCTCAGGACCTGGCTGGATTCTGGGACCTCCTACAGCTCTCCATAGAGGACATCAGCATGAAATTTGATGAGCTCCACCTGCTCAAGTCCAATGATTGGAAACGTCTAGGCAGCAGCAGCAGCAAAAAGGTACCACCTTGAGATATTATTTGAAACACTAAAAGAATTGTGTTCTAGTCGTATCCAGGACATAAGACTGCTAACGACTGATTTTTGCTCTGAAGCAGCCAGGTTAATGTAGCTAAGAAGTAATGACAGCTTATGAAGTAATTTCAAATAGTCTTGGTTGTGAAAATGTACTTAAATGTGGACAAAATTCAAACAAGATGTCTGTACCCATCACATTATCTGAATTGAGCCTCATGGACATCTTGAAGCTTGAATTTTGAGAAGAGAATTGAGTTTGCTTGAAAAATTGAACCAGTACAGGCTCCAAGTCCTCCCGCCCCTCCCTCTCAGATGAGGCTGCTGTGCCCACTTGCAGAGCTTTTGAGGCTGCTCACTAAATGTGTTTCCTCAGCTCCAAATGGCCCACTTACTCCCAAATGGCCCTGTTGCCCTCATGTGTACATGCCTGTGAGGATGTAGCATGTTTCATTTCTCATTCTGCCAATCTAAAGAGTGCTTATGAGCGCCCTCTATGCAGCCTTATTAACTCAGCAATGCAATATTACCCACAGTTGCCATTTAATATCGCCTATGACCAATCCAGGTGTGTGGGATCTTTTTTGAATGAAGAAGTCCTTGGACAGTTATTCACTGATGCATGTCCTAAAATACATATTAACAATAGTAAAAAGTGACTTTCCCTGAGACCAGCCAAAAGTGGCAACATTATGGTTGCAGCAAATAAGGTTATTTTTATGTGGGTTACCTTCTGCAACTTTAAGAGTGAGACTAAAATGATGGCATGCAGTTGGCACTGTATTCATTACCGAAATATTCAATTAATTACTGACGATCAATTGTTTGCTTCCTTAACATTGCAGCATTCCATTGTTAGACTAAAAAACGAGTCCGTTATACATGTCTTAAATAAACTGTAACTATAATTTGTGGTGTGCTGCTCCTTTATCATTATGGCCATCATCCACAGGAGGAGAAGAAGCAGCCCACTGTAACGACGCCGAAGAAAACTCTGAAGCCCAAACCAGCTGGAGCAAAAGAGAAAAGCAGTGGAGAGTCATCTGCAGAAAAGCAGCGTCAGGAGGCCAGAAAGCGACTGATGGCTGCCAAGCGTGCGGTGTCCGAACGGCAAAACTCTGCCACAGAGAGCGCAGACAGCATCGAAATCTACGTCCCTGAGGCCCAGACACGACTCTGAGAGAGGGAGGGAGAGAGAGAGACATGTACACCTCTACCCAGAGTAATCTGAAACTCCATTATAATGCATACAAGCTTTGGCCCACATGGACACACAGCGGCACTTGTGCGGAGCTTCTAACAAAGTACGTGGGGCACAGCTAAAAAATAAAAAAGTAATAGAAGACAAAGCAAACTGTGTGACCGATGCCACAGAAGAACCTCCGAGCGACGTTTGTTACTGTCTTTATTCTTGTTATACTAAGTATTATGATGAGCTGTAATTATCTCATGGAATATATCACTTTTTGTCTGTAAATTGTGTTAATATCTGGAACGGGGAGTCGCCGCGTCCCTGGCTACGTTGCGTTTGTATGAGTGTGTGTGTGTGTGCGTGTTTAAATTAATCCTAAACCCTTTAGTCATTCCATGCAATTCAAACCCACCGCATCAGACGTCCAATCATTCGCAAAAGCACGCACTCAGGATTCTGCACGTGTGCACTTGTCTGTCCTTCATTGATGTAGTCTTCCTCTTCTCACCCTATTGTTGTTGTTTTTATTCTTGTTGTTATTTAGTCTTCGTTGGCCAATCAGACCTTTTGGGTCAAGTTCCAGGGCATGATCTACAATTCAGTGATGCATTTCAGTGAAACGTAGGTATGAATGTTTTGCTTTTGAAGGATTTTTAGAAATTATTTTGTCTTTAGAACAATGGGCTGCGTTCACACCTGGCATTAAAATGCATCTCCGGTGATGAGAGTGCGTAAGTGGTGTACACCTGGTGTTTAGAATGCATCTTCTGTGATCAGACTTCTGCAGGAAGAGTGCCACCCACTTTGACTCCATCAGTCTCCAACTGCATTTCTTTTAAGACTTTAGTGTCCGAGTGTAGTTGCTAGCTTAGTTTTTCACGTTTGTAGGACTGTAAATCCAAAATTACAAAGCTCTTAATCTAAAAAACCTCTAAACGTTCGACTACGGCGAAGGAAGCCAAGGCCCGACACACAACCATCAATAAATGAAACACCAGGGGGGTATTCCACAAAGCAGCATTTTAATGTTACCAAGACAGCTGACGCCCAATATGAGGACTGTCCAATAACAGTGGGGCTCATTCACCTACCATTCTTAAAAAAATTCTTTCACCGTTTTCACAGATTCTTGTTTGGGGTTTGTTCACTAATGGGATCTATGCACACTCAACCACACATGAGCACTGATGTTTGTGCAGAAATTAACTGGTTAATGACTTCTTCAGTTCAACCAGTTGTTTCCACCAGTTGTTTAAAGTTTAAATGAATAATATTTAAAAGCAAATGGAAGAAAAAGCTGATGTTGATGTTGGTGAATGAGACCCAGTGTCCCATTAGACAGATTTGACTTTGGACCTGACTAATGGATGGTTAACCACGACCCTGATTAGGATTATGGGTGGGATAATGGATGGATGGATAGATAATGGGTGGTTTTCAGCAAAGCTAAGTTAACTAGATAGTAAGCCCAGAGTCAAACCTGTGAAGTGGGAATCGAGCAGCAGGGCACTCTTATTGAGCAATCCTCAGAATTGGGCTTCAGCCAACATTGGGCTTAAGCTGGCTAAGTTGGAAATCCTCATTAGAGGGGTGTATGTGAGGCTGGAATAAGAATGCAAAAAGCACACAGGTTGGATGAAACGACGTGGGGGTGGAGACAAGGGGCGGAGCCAAAATAAGTTGAGAATTTGGCAAATTGCTCAACTTTTTGATGGCTTTGCTTGCTCAGTTTATGAATAAATTGGAGAGGTTCCCAAGAAAGCATATTTTCCTTCCAGGGCGATGATGAGGTTGATACAGCCGCTACTTCACTGTAGTCAGGCTGTCAAAATGCTTTCTTCACCTTACAAAAGTAATGCGATGATGCACGTCTCTAAACACCTCCGGATGTGGTTTGAGCGATCGGATGTGTTGTGCCCTGTTCACACGTGCACTCGATTGGCTCACCCAGGATGCATGTTGATTCAAGGGTGAATGGAGTCTAGATGAGCGATACAGAAACGGTACGTCAGGATACTTGAAAATTCACAAAAGTCAGGACACAACACGGCAGTGGTTTTACCTCCTGGACCACAACAGTTCAGTACCAATGTGGGAGAGAAAAATTCATTGATGTTTATGTATTTATTATTATTTTAATTATTTAATTTTGTGTTCACTTGTTTGAAGCGATCGAGTGCACTTCCAGTAGTCTAAGACATCCTTCACTCCATTAATGAGTTTTGCACAACACTGTCAGTCCTGTTATGCACAAACTGACACTGAGCAGCCTCTCTCTCGTGTTCAGACACATTCTCTCTCACTCACCTCACGTTCATCCAGTTTGACCTGATCGTTGGTTTTGGGTTCTTTTATTTACTGATTTAAAAGTTGTCCATGATTCTTTTTTTTTTTAAACAAGAAAATCTCTTGAATCAACCATTTCTGTATTTTTATATAATAGTTTTTTATGTAATTAGTTGATTTTTTTTTTTTTTTTTTTTTGTCAACATTCCATGATTCCTTTTTGTCATCTGATTTCCCAGTTCTTGTGCTTCATGAATGTAGATGAGTGAAACAGTTTTAGATGGTCTGGATCAGCTGGGTTCCCGCCGTGCTGAAACATTCCTCTGTTTTCACACACAGTGGCCTATTGAGGTCAACACCTATTTGGATTTTTCTAAATTTTTATACTGAATATTAAACAAAACAAAAAAACTTCCTTTACTCGCTGTTCTATGATGTGGATTGAAGGCACTGAGGGAATAGTTGATGTCTTTCACTGCATGTTTATGCCAGATTGATTCACTGTGGATCCATAATCAAGGTCATTTTCTAACAAGTGATACAAGGTGCAGTTTTAGGGATACACAATGTTCCAAAAATGGTTCATAATTTAAAAAGGCATATAAAGTGACACATTTCAAGTATTTTATGTTGATACTGTTTAAATAGTAATTTGCTTTAACTCCAAATGAAATAATCTAATAATTTGAGATTAAAAAACAAACACAAAAATTTTTGAAATGTCACTTTACATGTGATTATAAAATGATTTTATCTTAAATTATGAACAGTAAAAAAATTTGTGCCACTCCATATCAGAGTTTGATATATTATTCACCAGAAAATGGAAAAATGTAAACATATATATAAAGATCCCTACAGAATTCCTGACCATGAAATTTGCATCATAATCCAGTCAAAATGAGCCTATTTTTGTGAAATAAACCGTTTGGTCACAAAATACAGTGAAAATCTAAATTTAGTGGTTTATACTTTAAATGGCTGTTTGATATTCAGATTTGGGATTCACAGTCATGGGAGGTGAAATATTCACGGGGGGCACTAAAGACCAATGAAATGTGATACTAAAGCACTTTTTTTTTGGGTTGCATGAGCCGCAGCTCACTGAATGCACCAAAACGTGCTCGTCTTACTGAGAAGATCATCAGTCATTAAAACTGGACTGACTGTAAGCCATTAGCATGAGGAAGGTTCACCCCATTAGCTGTGCTTTGCTGATTAGCACTACATAGCATAGACATGTACTATGCAGAGATACTTCCGGTCACTGCGCTCACGTCTTCACAAACGTTTGTAAATTTAACACAACCCTAGTTCTGTATTATTGGTCCAATATTACATTTATAAACAATTAAAAGGTATATCATGGGTTATATTACACTCGGATGACTCTTCAAGGGTTCTTTAATAAAGAAACAGTTCTATATAGAACCATAAACACTCAAAGAACCCAAAGTGTTGATGATGAATGTGCTGTAGATGGTTCTATACAGTACATTTCTGAAAATTGTTCTATGTAGTCCCTAAAAGGGCTCTGCTATTATTAAGCTTTGTAATAATAGAAAAACGTTTTTTGGTTGCTTTATAGAACCATTTTCAGAAAGGTTCTGTATTGAACCATCTACAGCACATTCCACATAAGTCTAAACGGAAAGAGCCCTTTGGGTTCTTTGAGTGTTCATGGTTTTATATAGAACACTTTTCTTTGGTAAAGAACCCTTAAAGAACTATCACTTTTAAGAGTGTGAACCTCACAGCTAACATTAGTGAATATTTATATCAGCCTCTACAAGGTTTTTATTCATTCTAATTGGCACTAATACCATAACGATGCATCACTAGTGACTCTGGTTAAATTAAGTACAGTGTTGGTCAAAGTCCAGCCATGTTTCTTCCAGCTCTTGCTGCTGAATCAGGCTGTTCACTCCTGCCCACCAACTCTTAAAGAAACTTGGCCTGAAATTGATTTTCAGAGAGAACAGCAGTCTGTGGTTATCCTTCATCTGTTAGAGGCTGCAGCTGTCTAGTCATTGGTTAACTCCGTCATTGGCATGAACAGGGACAGTTCAAACATTCCTACAAGTGGATAGTTTAAATTTTAGCACAGTGGTGCTGATCCAAGAGATCTACCACCCTAGAAAGTTCAGCTCCAACATACCTGTCTACTCGATGAGAAGGTCTTCGTCACCTGGATCAGGTGTGTTGGAATAAGGTTGGAGCTCAACTCTGCTGGGTGGCAGATCTTCGGGACCAGGATTAGGCAGCCTTGCTTTAGCAGGACCGTCTGATGTTTTTACAGATTCAGAGTCTTTTATTATCAATTTTTGGTTGATCATTCTTCTGATACCTGGTAGTTACATCTCTGTTTCAGAGTCCAATTTTAGGAGCTCTTCCTCCTTGATATTGAAAGGAGCAAAGTTTATGATGGTAATTTAGTCCCAAGCCATACTTACCCTGATTTTAGGCCAGACTTTATCAGAACTCTGACCCTATAAGGACTTAAATATTCAAAATAATGTGGCAGAAGCCTGGCTGTGTGCTTGAGAACATTGGTTCTTAGGAACATCCTAAATATTATTCTCTTAAATTGGGGCTAACAGTGTCCTGGCCTTATATTTGGACTGCTTCTCCAGACAGAGATTGAGGTTGGCCAAAGGCTAACTATTCATTGCTTCTGGTTATTTTCCTTACTTGAAGATCAGAGACCAACTTTTATAAATGTTCCTACAGAAATTCAATGTTTGGAAGCTGTTGAGATAATGTTTACACCTCAGAAGTTGTTTTGCAGTATGTTCAGTTTACAAACATAAATATTCATTTATGAGGACGTAGTTAAATAATTAATTACAATTGCATTTGATTAATGTCCTGTATTGAAAGTTTCAAGTCCTTACTTAAGCTATAGTTAATTTTTTTAGCTTGTTTTAAGTTTCCTTCAGCTACAAGTGACTAAATTATAGCATGCTTTTGTTATCCATTTTCTGACTTTTAAGGGTTTCTCATTCAGGGATGCTAATTTTATTCTGAGTAAAGTTACTCTATGTGCATACATCAAAAATATTGTCAACAAATGTATTAATTAACAAATTTATATTAATTACATGTAAAGTAACATTTCAAGACTTTCATTTTGATGTTGATCATAATGGCTTATAGCTCCTGAGTTGACTGCACAGTGATTTGATGGTCAGTAGTAGTTTTGGCACTGTGGGCAGCTGCTGGAAAAGGAAATGTGTATCTCCATAAACACTGTCAGCAGATGGAAGCATGTAGATCTCTAAAATCTCCCGGAAAAGATGAGTGCACTGACTCAGGAGTGTTGATATTAGGAATGTGGCAGCTGTATTCTGAGAGATATGCAGTGTTTATACTGTTTGAATAGTCATTTACTCAAACTCACAATGAAATAATTTGAGATTCTAGATTTTCATGAGCTATATAAGCCAAACTGATCAGCGTTAAAATGAAAAAACTCTGCATGTAATTAATTTAAAATAAATTTATTATACAACAGTATGTGTGATTAAAACCCAAAGTATCAATGGCCTTCACATGCACATTTCATCTACAATCACATGGCCAATATTCTGGACCATATAAAGACCTGAACGTTAGCTTTAAGCATTAGCTGTAGGCCGTCATCATTATGTTTTTATTTCTGTTCATTAGTCCCAAAGAAAGGACTGTTACACTGTCCTGGGAAACATTAAACTCTGTTTTTTTAGATGCTGTGTTTTTGTCATCATCATTCCTGCGTTGCATGATGTCACTTCCTTTTCTTTTGCACAGAACGCATTGCTTGAAACCATCATTTCATATGAACCTGAAAGACCAAATCATGAAGCTGGGTTACTACAAACTATATGAGCTTCTACGTACTGCAGAAATCTAGCATCCCAACGTGAGCATTTAAAACCAAAATACATGTTTATTAAAGCTATAACCACACCTCTCACATCTGTGAAAAAGCCCATAAGTCTCAGGCATCATGAAAAAATACCCAATACAGTTGAGTTTATTACTGTAAAATTAAAGATGAAATATTTATATAGCTGAACCCTCTGACATTTGTTAGATTACCCAATGAGATGCTGACGGTAAGATTAGCCAAAGAGACGCTTAGGGTTAGGGTGACCAGGCGTCCTCTTTTCCCCGGACATGTCCTCTTTTTGAGACTTAAAAAGAACGTCCGGGGGGAATTTCACAGTCGTCCGGGATTTTGTTGTACTCGAGAAGCGTTTCGTTCACAAACTAGTCTCGCCTTCCTCCTATTCAGTTTGGTTCGTTTGAGGGAGATGGAAATCAAGCTGAAATCCAAGCCGGGTTCCTTTAGGCTGCCAGAAGCTCATGATTGGCTCTGCCGTTTCTTGCTAACATGTGATTGGCCGTCGCTGTTGTCACTCCCTCAAATGGACTCTGGACTGCAATTTGGCCGGCAGTCCGTTTTCACCTGTAAGTTATTAACATGTAGAGCGTTTATTCTGCCTGTAACGTCAGCCTCTAAGTGTAACTATTATCAAAATAATTCAGAATTGCTGCTTATTTTTACTCAAAAATGAGGTATAATTATGTGTAAATAAGATCTATTGACCATACAGTCCAAACATGTGTAACACTGGTGATAATGAGCTGAAGTGAAGTTAACTGAAAATGATTGGGTGGTAATTTTATGCTACATGCTTTTAACAGTTTATTATTTATAAATAATATGTAATAATGTGTTAATATTTTATTAATGGTTAATATACATTTTTATTATTCATAATAACATTTAATAGTTATTATTAGTATATTATTAATAGTAATTAGTAATTATTAATAAAATAAAAATCATAATTTTTCAATATTTATTCATAATTAATAATAATAAAATTTGTGTTCAAGCAACAAAAAAATGTATTTGAACATGTAATATATTACACGCCCCAAACACCACCCCACCCCCCACCCCCACGCTAAGGTGTCCTCTTTTTCATCACCTCAGATCTGGTCACCCTACTTAGGGTTAGATTAGCCAATGAGCTATGCTGACAACTTGATTAGCCAATGAGCCACGCTCACAGCTCAATAAACCAGGGAGCTGTATTGTTGACTAGATTAACCAATGAGCTGTGCTGATGACTAGATTAGACAAGGAGCCACACTGTTGGCTAGATTAGCTAAAGAGTCAAACTAATGACTAGATTAGTCAATGTGATGGCCTGACAGATTAGCTAAGGAGCTGCACTGTTGACTAGATTAGCTAGTCACACTGTTGACTAGATTAGCTAAAGAGTCACATTAATGACTAGATTAGACGATGTGATTTCCTGACAGATTAGCTAAAAAACTGCACCGTTGACTGGATTAGCTAGTCACATTGTTGACTAGATTAGCTAAAGAGTCACACTAATGACTTGATTAACCAGTGTGATGCCCTGACAGATTAGCTAAAAAGCTGCACTGTTGACTAGATTAGCTAAAGAGTCACACTAATGACTTGATTAGCCAATGCGATGCACTGATTACTAGATTAGGAACTGAGCTGCCCTGTTGACTAGATTAACCAATGAGTCGCACTTAGCTGATTAACAACAGTGGAACTGAGTTCTATGTAAGATTTACAGATTGATGAAAAATCTGTTGCAAAATAAACATGCAAAATAATTTTGGAAAATCACTGCTTATCTCAAATAATCTACAATAATTGTAATCAGACAATTGTGCAATAACAGTGACAGCCCAGTTGAAAATGTGACCAAAATTTTACATAAATTTTTTTGTGGATAATTTCTATCCTGATGTAATCCTGATACTCGATGCAGGTGTGAACAGAGTCTTTTTGATGCTTTTTCTGCCCTTTGTTGTCTTTTTTTAGTCTGAATGTGTTCATCATCAATATCTAAACCATTATTTGTTTACTTAAGTTTACGCTTTCTTCATTCTAGTGCCACATCAAAAAATGTAATTTTGTGAAAAAGTTCATAAAGGTAAACTGACATTAAGCCTTTTTTGTTTTAATGTTCATTCATTTGGCTTATATCTGATGAAAAAACAGAATCTCATATTTTTAGATTATTTCATTTGGAGTTAAATTACTATTCAATTAAATATGTCACTTCATGTGTAATGACTATAAAATGTGACCGTTTACCTTTTTGGACTAAATCATTTTACCAATTTTCTATTTTTGGAGATGCAATTCTCTGTAAAAATAAGAAGTCAGCCCAACTTCAAAATTTAAGTCAACTTACTGCACACCTTTGAGAATTCAGCTTGATGTTCACCTCAAACTTCTTAGTTATGTCAAAAGTTCCTAAAACTCACTTAACAAAAAACAAATGTGACAAATAAGACAACATTTGTATCCCATTTCCAAACCAGCTGGGACTTGCTGACATGCTGTAGCAGCAAAGTTAAATCAAAGTGTATTTTATAACATTTACCAAAGTAAAACTAAAAATTATGATTTAGCAGAATGTTTGACTGAAATTAGGAGTGCAGTAAGTTACCGTCAAATTTTAAGTTCGCCTGACTTAATTTTTTACAGCATAGTAATTTGATGTATTAATCTGCTTTTGTCAATTTTTTGTCCAAAGTCTTTAAATTTGAGGAGCTAAACATGACTAAACAGAGAAAAACAGGACATGTCATTTGACTTAAAATTATTTTACTAATGACATTTATTGATTTCTGGTCTTGTCATGTTGAATTATTCCAGTTCATCCAAATATGCTTACAGTGACACTGTGGGATTGAAATCCAAATGATGTTAGCAACCATGAACCTTTTTTATTTGTGTGTGTGTGTGTGTGTGTGTGTGACACTGGGTCATCAATGACTTCTTTTTCGGACATGATGTTCTATATTTTTACCAAACTTTAGCACAAAATTTGTGACTCCTGCATGGAATAGCAATATCTCCCTTGGTTCCTTCACATGGACTTATGGATTATTCATGTCATCTCCACCATTTTTGTGATGGAGCCACCATCAGCTCATCAAAAGTTAATAGGGCTACAGCTTGCATCGACTCAAAGATGGAGGAACAGGCTTCAGCAGATGTTTGGAGCTGCTTTTTTATAGCTCTTCTAGCCACAGTGTCCTCTCCCTTTGCATCTGGACATAAAGCAATGGCCAGTCCGTTGCCTCATGCATCTTCTCCCGAGGCTACTCTTGGACACCGACTCTTCCCAAGGTAGACCAGTGGGACTCTAGGTACCAGAGGCTCTTGGCAAGTTGATGGATGGTCCGCTGTCTTCCGAACTCTGGACACCTTCATGAATCATCTATGTCAAGAGTGTCAAAGTCCAGCACAGCAGAATGCCCAGCGAATGACCACCTGCAGTTTTTAACTTCATCTTTATCTACCACAGCAGTCATGTACAGGCAGTTTTCACAATGGAATCAAACATGTTGAATAGAAAATCCATATAATAGAAGCCAGTGGGCATTTGCTGATATCTGCACCTATTCTCACAACCTGCATCCAAGCTCACCAACTGGTAGAGCTCTTTTTATGTGAAGCATCATTAAAAACATGATTAATAGCATAGACGTGTGAATTCCAGGGTGTTTTATACCTTAGAATTAGGATTAAAATGCCACTATTTGATGAAAATTCCAAATGTGTGTCTTAAATACAGGTTCTGATTGTAGAGTGTTGATATATAGATAGTGTCCAAATGTTTGTGGACACAACTTAAAATGGATGCATTCAGCTACTTGAAGTTGCATCCATTGCTGACATAGATAAACAAATACCCACACAGCTTGTCTAGACTGTAGAGAAGTACTGCCAATAGAATATGACTCTCTGGAGCAGATAAACATGAACCTATTGGCACCATGTCTAGCGTGGGATAAAGAGGTACAAAGCCCCCCCAATCCCAGTATAGAGTCACAGATTCTCATCAGCACCTGCCCATTGACTTCTATTATAAATATGTGATGGGTTATAGGTTATCAGGGTGTTTTTGAAAACAGGTAAATCTGCCAAAATTATTATTTGTTCTAACAGTCAGGATGTTACAGACATGACAGATATAGATAAAGATAAACATTTTGGAGAACAACTTTAACACCTGAAAGTTCTGCTGGGAATTCTGTTGTAAGGACCCCTGCTTGTGCAGCTTAGCGTTTTCCTGGACTACCACACCCATCCAGCTCAAACAAGCTGCAGAGTTGAATCAGATGTGTTAAAACAGTGAAAACATTGAGCATGATGATGATTTTCAACCTTCTCAGATCTAAAACATCTGTGTTGTATGGCTGGTTCACCACAACAACTGCCCATTGACTCCCGTTTTTAACTGTATTCCGTCAACAAGCTTTCTCTTCTTCTCTGAGCACAGGAAACATATTTCACTGAGTGTTTGTGGTAATCAACCATACACTGACAGAAACAGTAGATGGAGAGATGGCTGAAAAACACTGATGTACTACTTTAAGGTCTGAACACTGCAGGAACATTGATCTCAGCTGAAGCTTTGCTTTTGTAGCACACAGTGAACACAGGGAGGACTATGATCTGAGGTCCGTGTTCTAGCTCCAGATTCAGAACCCAGTACATGCTCCTATTAAGCTTCACTGGAGAAAGGGCAGACTTATTATTCTTGATGGGTCATATTTTACAGATAAAATACATTTTAAAGAAAAGAGGATTAGATTATAAAATGTTATACTGTGTAGACTGTAGGGATGTTGTGGGAAGTATTTCTTTTACAGCAATGAGAAAATAAAATAAATTTTATTTAAAAAGTAATGCTAGTAGTAATGATGTGAGTTTATTATATATATATATATATATATATATACACATATTCCAAACAGTTGCAGGTGACCAATAGAGGGCGCTAGGGTGCCACCCTCTACAGTGGAAATGTTTTTATCATCATTTTTTTAAACACACATTTTTAAAACAATAAATACATACAGATTTGAAGCAGGTACATACTAAACTTGCATAATAACATGTAAAATATAAAATATATTCTGGGAAATTAACTTCTTGGTTCATTATCTCTTTACAGAAATATCACCCAGTCAGAGAAGTAGCAGCCAATCACTGACCTGCTGACACGTTTCTCACGTAGCAACAAAAAATTAGCCAATCAGCGTCCTCAAATCTGCAGCCAGTCCGTGACCTGCTGACACAAGCTAGTCATAGCAACAGAAATGTACCCAATCAGCGTTCTCGAATCTGTTTTCTGAAGGGCTTCATTTATCACCACAGTAGAGTCAATCAGTGTTTTTAGGAACATCTAATGTTATTGACATTTAATATGTGGCTCTAGAAATGCCCAATATTTAGTCTTAATAATATTTTGTTAATTTTATTGTATATGTTTCTGAACCAGACTCAGATGGTAATTTAATGATACATAGTGTACTAATCTTTGCACATTTATAACTAATGACAATTTTGATTATCTATTAGTCAATTAAATAGTTTCTGACTTTCACAGACACTGCTATTCTACAGTTTGTGTTAAATAATATTGGGATGGTTGTGGAAACTGACTGAATATGGCTCAAACAGCCTCTGCTAGAATATTTTTCACCAGCTTCCACTGATATATATATATGAAATACCTGCTCTGTGGTGTCACCCTAATGCATCCCTGATTGAAGGTGCTATAGCTAAGGTGGTGGTCTCCAGCACTGGATATCTGTGCTTACTACCTGTGTGTGTATTCACTATGTGGTGGTCTTTCTGGGGTCCTGACAATTGATGAACTGGATGAAAAGTATATAGAGAAACATACTGACTAGTCTGTAATTGTAGAAGTACAAAGAGCACCTATATGGTTGTAGCTATATTCCATATACAAGGAGGTGGTTACAATGTATGATGTGATGCTAATAATTTAGAAGCATAGGCTATCAGTTGTAAACAAAGTTGTAGATGATTCTAAAATTAATAACTTCAAAAATTGAGATCTAATTGTATATAATTTATAATATTCCGGTCTAAATCACAGTTACTCAGTATATTACTGAATTGGAGTGTACTGGAGTAGTTACTTTGATACTGTTGGCATGGAGTTAACTGTATTAGCTCACTGTTTCCAAAGCAGGGCGTTTCTCAGGAAGCCAGTTATTGCTTATCACGGTCCACATCGTGGATTTGTTTGCTTTAGCCGTCTTGGCTGGGCATCAAATCTTGGCCCAAATTGACTGTGTGTGGATCATATTGTTGACCTACTGGTGAGAGGTTTGTGAGCTTTTCCAAATGTGTGTTTTGTTGATTCAAGATTTCATAGAAAGCAGGATAATCTAATGAAAGTAAGATTGTACACACAGAAGAACATTCATGATAAGGCTTGTAAGGTTCTAGTGAGTTAAGCAGCGTAAATAGTTCTGAGATTAAATTGAATTTGACTACTTACACCTTAAATATCAATAAAATGGTGCGTATTGAACAGTACTTCAATACTTTTCAACCCAATTTGTATCAGTCACAGTCACATCTGCAAGAATTGCTTCTAGAAGTCAATGCAAGTCCAATACTCCACCGGGAACTATACATCATGAACATGTGGAGCAGAGTGTACTTTCTGAGACAATCCTGATGAGTTTCATGTAAACAGATATGTACCATTGCTGGTAGACCCATATGACTGTAGGCCTCAGTACATCTGCAAATTCAGCTACTTCCTTCACACTCCAGCCTTCGACACCCAAATGCAATCACTCCTTTATCATTAACATCTGCTTTGTGACCCATTTTCCACACATCGACCGAGACATTCATTGCACTGTATCACCTCTTCTCAATCTATGAAGCCCATCACACCCCACATGTATTTATAGCCTGATCCTGATGTAGCACCATCTGCAGGAGCCTGAAGTTGACGCCTGTAACACCATCTGGATGATCTCTGAGCGAGTTGAAAGTTTTGATCACGTATGACTGCCCTGTTTACGTGACTATTAAGTTTGTTTGCAGCTCCAGACTCCAAACGTTTCTTGGCTGATCAACTACATTTGAGGCAAGTTTTAAAAAATAGGAATACGTCTGTTATTAACCAACAGTGTCCGTCTATGTGATCTGGATGTTTCTCAGTGCTAGCTGGCCTGATTTTAGTGCTAAACTTGTCAAAGTGAGGCAAATCCTGTGGTGTTTTTGGTAAAGTGCCACAAGCTCTCAGACCAAACAGGAAAAGCTAATCATAGACTCAAACATTCACAAGAAGCTTATCCCTGTATCAACAACAGTGCACTGTGGACACAAAAAACTGTGATACTTTATTGAATCTTAATCCTTGTACAGCTTTTTAAAGAAGAGACAGACTGAGACTGAGATACAGAAATAGAGATGTGTCCATTCAAATATATACACTATATGTCCAAATGTTTGAGGACACCCCTTCTACGTTAAGTTGCACCCATTGCTGACACACATGTACAAACATCAAGGTTGTCTAGTCCCTGTAGACTCTTTGGAGTCTATTGGCATCATGTCTGATGCCAGGTGTGGGCTAGAGGGGTACAAAAAAACTTAATGAGCTGGTGTCCCAATACTTTGTGCATATAGTGTACCTTAGCCTGTACAGGTGATGCTGATGGAGCAGATTTAGCCTTTTGGTATAGAAAAGAAATGAAGTTTAGGCCACATTCATGAAGCCTGTCACATATGGCTTTATGGAGGCACTAGCACTGCCTGTATACTTTACACTGACACTTCTCCATGTAAACTCCTCAGTGCTGGGATTAAAGGATTACTCCTGTGTTTTTACAGCTTAATCGACTACATCTGTAGCATATGGTTCATTACCACGGACTATCATTTCTGTATGTATTCCCATAATCAGAAAATTCATTGATTTTAAAGCACACTTATAATAGAAGTCAATGGCCAGATGCCGAGGATGCTTCTATTATAAGGGACCTTGAGATGGTGCCTTTCTTTACATTGTGGTCTATGGCACAGCACCCACTAACATACCCACAGGCACTTATTTTTTAATGTCCTAGACTTATAACATGATTTTCATAGGACAGTGATGATATATACTGATCAGCCATAACATTAACACCACCTCCTTGTATGTACACTCGTCCATTTTATCAGCACCACTGACCACTTTGTAGTTCTACAATTACAGACTGTAGTCCATCTGTTTATCTGTATACTGTATTAGCCTTCATTCACCATGTTCTTCAATGGCAAGGATCCCCACAGAGCAGGTATTATTTGGGGAGTGGATCATTCTCAGCGCTGCGGTGACACTGATGTGGTGGTGGTGTGTTAGATGGGTGGATCTGCTGGAGACTTTAAACACTATGTTAGCTCACTCTCCACTCTTATTAGATACACCTGCTAATTGGTTCGTCTTGTAGATGTAGAGTAATTAGCTCATCTTTTGCTGGACATCTTGTGTTGGTCTTCATGTCCTTCATCAGTGGCGCCGCCCAAAGGACGTTGTTGGTGCAGTTGTTTTTGGTTGCAGTGGAGCTGATAAAATGGACAGTGAGTGTAGGTACAAGGTATGTGTACCTAATGAAGTGGCCAATAAGTGTTTGTCTCTGTTTTCACTTACTTGTGACCTAAATGAACCAGCCCATGCAGGGGCATGGCACCAAATTCTGGGCCCTATGGCCAAGCAGTGCCCAGGGCCCCTCGCCCCTATTATCAAATATTATTTCCTTTAATATTTAATAGAAAATAAAATTACAGACTCCTCAAGGGCCCTCACCCCACTTGGGGCCCTGGTAACTCAGTCCCACTTTTCCTCCCACTATGACACCCCTGAGCCCATGAAGCGCATGAGATGTAGTAAGTGTTAAAAAGCCACCTGTGAATGTTCCTTTAGTCCATGTTTTCTTTTCTTTTACTAATTATAGGGAAGCAAAATGAAGTGAGTAATCATTGATATGTTACAGTTATATTACTCGCAGCTCTGGGAAAACTTAAAAGACCACTGCAAATGCCAAATCTCCAGACCAGTCGCCATTTAAACCATCTCGATTGTGCACAAGATGACGGATGGTCTACAAGCCAGCAAACAAAGCTGAGCTGCTGGAAGTGCATAAAGTCACCCAACAGCAAAGTGAAAGACTGGAGGAGAATATAAACAAATCAGGCTTTTTTACATCAAATATTAATTTCTGATCTCGGTTAACTTTTCCAGAGCTGTAGAGTTTAAGGTAAAGATGGAGTATTCCTTTAATACATGCTCAGAGTAAGAATGCTGATTTGGGACCAGGTCAGTAGGCAATAATTGTATTTGTCAGAATATAAACAATCAAAACTGATGCCATATCAGCACTGTTACTCTGAGAAGTTTACTGTGAATAATCCCTGACTTCAGATGAGTTTTTGGAGGATGCTGGGTCTGGAGTCTAGATGTCGTCCTTGTCTTTTGCGCCATGTTTGAGGATGCGGGTGAACTCTGTATAGTTGAAATTTCCCTTCTTGTCAATGGGTGCTTCACGGAAAAGCTCGTCGACCTCCTCATCAGTGAAGCGGTCGCCCATGGTGGTCAGCAGCTCACGAAGATGGTCCTCATGAATAAACCCTGCAGGTTTTAGTCAGGAGAAAGTTGCAGAGAAGAAGCATAACAATTTTAGTAGACGTTAAAATTGTATGTAACCAAGAGTCAGTTAATATTATTGTTGTGTGAAAACTTAAATTGGTGATAGTTTGGTCAAATGTTTACTATTAAATGTAGTCATTTCCCAACAGAAGTGGTGCCTGACGTTAGCTTCTTTAGTTTAGCTATGAAGCTAATGTTGCTAACAAGTAATAGAAACAAATGGCTAGCAATTAGCACTATGTGTGCTGCCTTTCACATCAAATCATCTCAGATTAATCACAGAACCACAGAATACAGAATGAGCAATAAGATGTAGTTTAGGTTAAACTTTAGGCAGTACTAACTGGTGATAAGTTTCCATTCGGTCTCTTCACAAATCCCAGAATGCACCGCGCAACCGGCAACATCTGGTTCACCATTTTCTCTTGTTTATGTCTGTGCCAGCTATGCTACATACACTGTTTACAACTTTATTTGGTAAGTAAATACGTGATATCTACTAGCTTTTGTAACTATATGCAGATAATATTTCTTTGGATATTAGACATCATATCTTGTTGTGTCAACTTGTATTTTCAATTTATGCAGTGGGTTTTTAGTGTAAACACGTTGTTGCAAGCTATCGTGTTGCATGCTATCAATTCAATGTAGGCCAGTGTGGCCAGCAGCGTGATAGTGTAGCTTAGTATTGATAGCATGGTGAACCGGTGAACCAAATGTTGCGCGGTGCATTCTGGGATTTGTGAAAGGGGCGAATTACTAGTTAGCTACATTAGCCTCATAGCTCCAGTACAAAACTAAAGCAGATTTGAGATATCCTGGCTGACTGACTATCTTAAAAGCTGTCACTTTAAGAGTTTGAGTTCTCTTAGACGATCCCATGATTAGATTAAAAATCAATGTGGTATTGTTTTATAAAGTTACCTGATCCATCCTCGTCAAAACAAGTGAAGGCGTTCCGTATGACGTCCTCGGGGTCAGTCCCATTAAGCCGTTCTCCAAACATGGTGAGGAACATGGTAAAGTTAATTGGTCCTGGAGCTTCACTCATCATGCCCTCCAGATACTCATCTGAGGGGTTCTTTCCTGAAAGAAGTTGAGATCATGTCTTAGTTATCACAGGATATCACTATCCTGAAGATCCATCTCTATACTTTACATTCATGCTCATGACTCAACCTAGTGGAACAGTCATGACCTCTAAATCACAGACGTTCTTGTGTGATTGATATGAGATTGACTGATGTGGATGATATTGGGGCAGTTGTGGTTTGGTGGTTAGAGCTCTGGTCACAGTTCAGTCCCCTGGCAAGTTATGACTGAAGTGCACTTGAGTAAGGAACCTAACCCCCAACTGCTCCCCGGGCACCGTGGATAGGGCTGCCCACCCCTTCAGGCACATGTTCTCATAGACTAGTGTGTGTGGTTCACTACATGGATGGGTTAAATGTGGAGGTCAAATTCCATTGTGTGCAAATGACATTGACAAAAAGTTAATTTTAATGTAATTAAAGTGTTCTGCTAAGCAGGTACCGAGAGAGGCCAGCATGTCATGCAGATCCTCCTTATCAATGAAGCCGTCACGGTTCTGGTCAATCATGTTGAAAGCCTCTTTAAACTCCTGGATCTGAGACTGGTCGAACATGGCGAAGACATTGGAAGTGGCCCTCTGGGGGCGCTTCTTTGTGGTCTTCCCCTTGGCACGCTTGGCAGCAGACATTTTGGCTGAAGTCTTCTGGCCTTTAAATGGAAACGTAAGAAATGTCATTTGACAGATTTAATGCCAGTGATGCTCAGTTCTGGAGCTATTAATTACTATTGATGGATGGATGGATGTGGAACATTAAGTGTTGATTTTTGCTTTCAGTCCTTTACTGATGTTTGAGTACCAAAAAAATAGAACTGAGCACTCAGTTTCTGTCCTGCTGAAGCGCCCTCTTGTGGCCCAAATCTGAGTTGTAAAATAATGTCCCTTCAGTGCTGTGCAGCCTGAAACTGAAAGTTTCTACTAGTTGCTGTAGAAAAGCACCAAGATGTGATGCAGGTTCAGATGGAAGATCCTAAAAAATACATTTAAGTAATTAAAGTCGTAATAAAATCAGAAGTGCAAACCTAAACTTGTCAATGCAGAACGTAATTTGAATATATGTCATTTTCCTGTGATTACACTGAAATACTGTAGCAATACTGTACTGATGCTTTTCTTAACAGGACATAAACTCAGTCTCTGGAGAACAGCAGCAGGACGTTATCAGCTGAATCTAAAGCCATTACAGCTTTTGTAGCAGTTCCCCAACACGTTCGTCTACCACCATGGCCAAGGTCCAGATGACTCAGTGAAAATTTGAAAGCCACATGACTGTGTATAATTCTGGCATGTTGTTAGCATGCACTGATAAAAGTGATGCATTTACATGATTATAATTCAGATGAAATATATTTCATTCATTCATTCATACGGCAGTAATGTGCACATGTCAAACAAGTGTACTGAATGCATCCCTTTGCATGCATTTCAACAGCATATTTGTGATATGCAGCTGTGCATTTATGACAAGTACTTAAAATTTATTTCCATTTAATAGCAAACTTTCACCCAAATGCATAACCAACACTTTATGGGTGTCACAATATACTATTGTGGTAGTATATTTATACTATCACATAATATTTATGTGGTATTGACAATAATCATTTAAACATTAATTTGGCTGATAGCATTATTATTTTTGATTAAAATTTTCTATTCATATTGCAATAATATTGTTATTCTGATGTCTGCTTTGGTCACACTTTGATCATGACTAACTGATACTGTCACAGCCCTACAACATATTTTAATGCAGTGTCTGATTGAAGTAACACCAGTCAGCCTTTATAACAGTTTTTACAATCATTTATTAACAAACAAGAATTTTATATATACATAAACAGGGGTTAGACAATGAAAGTGAAACAACTGGTTTTAGACCACAATAATTTATTAGTAGGTGTAGAGCCTCCTTTTGCGGCCAATACAGGGTCAATTTGTCTTGGGAATGACATATACAAGTCCTGCACAGTGGTCAGAGGGATTTTAAGCCATTCTTCTTGCAGGATAGTGGTCAGGTCACTACGTGATGCTGGTGGAGGAAACCGTTTCCTGACTCGCTCCTCCAAAACACCCCAAAGTGTCTCAATAATATTTAGACACAAAGACTTGCTGTCTTGGTCACAGATGCGCCAGCAAGACGTGCAGCAACAATTTGTCCTCTTTTGAACTCTGGTATGTCACCATAATGTTGTGTGCATTGTAATATACTATATAACTGTGCTCTTACCTGCTAACTGAACCTTCACACTCTGCTCTTACTGGTGCAATGTGACATTAATGAAGATTGGCCACCAGACATGACAGGTGTTTCAGTTTCATTGTCCAACCCCTGTGTGTATGTGTATATATATATATATATATTTATTTATTTTTTTTTTTTTTAACTTAAGTATTACTGTCACAGTGGTCAATTAGTAATGCCTTAACATCAATAACTGGGTTTAAAGGGTTAATATCCCAAACAACATTTATATTTCAAGCCAAAAAATACATATAGTATAATACATAGCAGTTACATAACCCTGCTGGGAAACAAACCCGTACATGCCATTAAGGAATAACTAATTGCATCAATGAATGGAAACCTGTAGAACACCTTTAGATCCAATTAAGCCATTGAGTGCATCAAGAATCAGGTGACTCACCAATTAAACCATTAGAATCCTTTACAGTTTGATGTCCTACCATCAGAAAGCTACAAAATACCATCACTAACCTTTAGACACCATTACAAACATTTCATGGTTTTTATGATAAGCTTTATCTACATCACAAGCCTGAGGTAAACACACACATCCTGACATCAGTTCAGAAGGTCCTATTTTATGAAGCTCACCTCAGTGTTGAGTGATAACAGCTTCAGAGTGTTCCTCAGTCTCGGCTGCTGCTCCTCAGATGGCCCGGGACGTTTGTTTAACATTTCAGCTTCTTTTCCACACCTCCCTGTTCCTGACTCAGCCAATAAGGTCAACAGTCAGCCTCGGAGGCCTTTAGCCATACAAGGCAAAGGAATCTGTGAGCTCCTGCCGTCACACATCCTGAGAAACCTCCGTGTGTTTTCACAAAGAGCCCCTCCGATGCCTCCAGGAGCCGCGAGAGGGAGGCCTTATTTAGCAAGCCAAGTGGCCAAGTATGTGACTGTAGAGGAACATTTCCTCTGCCAAAGTGTCCAGCTAAACAAAGGCCAGAGCTCCGTTTGTGTTTCTGTGCAAGTCCATATTGAGCTTATAGGCTCTTTACATTGGACTGCACATATTTTGAAAATGGTTCTATATAGCACCAAAGAAGGTTCCTCTATTATTACAAGCTTGACATTGTAACTAGAGCAGAACCCTTTTGGAGCTGTATAGAAAGATTTTCAAAAAGGTTCTGTACAGTACCGTCTACAACACTTTCCTCATCAATCTGAAGAACCATTTCACCATGGAAAGAACCCTTTATCTACACAAAGGGTTCTTTGAGTGTTCATGGTTATATATATATATATATATTTTTTTTTTTTTTTTTTTTTTTTTTTTTTTTTTTAAAGAGTGTAATTAATTATTTTATAGTATTATTAATATAATAATAATAATAATAAAATTATTTTATATTATTAATATAATAATAATAATAATAATAATAAAATTATTTTATATTATTATTATTAATAATAATAATAATAATAAAATTATTTTATATTATTATTAATATAATAATAATAATAATAATAATAATAATAATAATAATAATAATAATAATAAAATTATTTTATATTATTAAGAGTGTAATTAAGTATTTTATTTGTACCAGAGACACTGGCATCTACCAGCAGTGGTGAAAATTACTGTCTACAGGAAACTGTGTGCTTTTAGCCAAAATTAGATTTTTACCACTGCTGGTAGACCCGTATGACTGTAAGCTTCATTACACCTGCAAATTCAGCTACTTCCTTCTAGTGATGGGAAGTTCGGCTCTCTTAAGTGAGCAGGCTCTTTATGCTCGGCTCCCAAAGAAGAGCCGGCTCTCTGGGCTCCCAAACGGCTCTTTGCTTGTTATCATTTGTAGCCTCATATTTAAATCTAAATAAGCAAAAATAAATGGTTTGTGTGCTGAGAAACCCTTTTGTCTTCAGTCTTTTTATGATAAACTTTATAATTGCTTTTTAATAATTGCTTTATAATGCATTTTGTGCATTAGTGCTGTTAAAAATTCTTACTTTTATTTAACTTTTTTTTTTACCCCTTCACAATGTAGTGGTAGCCAATTAGCCCATCCCCTCCGTTAGGCCTCTCCCCATCACTTTGCACTGTCCCTGACACTAGGAGGGTGCAGGCAAGCACAAGCCTCCTCCGTTGCGTGTGATGCAGCCACCGCTTCTTTTCAAACCACCGCTGATACACCATCACTGGAGAGCCTAACGTGCTCGGAGGAAGGCACACAGGCTCCCCAGCTCCGATAGGACCAATCAGTAGACGCCTGAGCCAGCGGACATTGCAACGTGAAAGTGATAAAGAGAGTGAGAGCACCATCTACCCGCCCAGAGAGAGCACTGCCAATTTTTGATTCCTTGGGCCCCGGCTGTTGATGGCAAACAGCATGACCTGGATTCGAATTTGCGATCCTCGGGTCATAGTGGTAGCGTCTTTGCCCGCTGAGCCACTCGAGGCCTTATTTAACATTTTTAAATAAACTTTTAATAGAACACAGGAAAAACAAACACACACTGCAAACAAATCTACAACATCAACAGCAGAACCAAACTCTTAATGTTGAAACACCACATAAACATTTAGTGCAGACTGCCATTCAAGAAAATCAGATGCCTCAGTTTGGATGGGCTGATGAGATTCCTTCTGTCTGTTCTGCCCCTTTCCTCAGGTTTGTTAGCAGAGCTAATGAGAAATTGGGAGCCGGCTCTCATTCAATGGTAGACCCATATGACTGTAGGCCTCAGTACATCTGCAAATTCAGCTACTTCCTTCACACTCTGGCCTTTGGCGTCCAAATGCAATCACTCCTTTATCATTAACATCTACTTTATGACCCATTTTCCATACACTGAATGAGACATTCACTGCACAGTACCACCTCTACTCAATCTATTAATCCCATCACACAACCCACAGGTATTTACAGCCTGATCATCCTTGTGCTACACCATCTGCAGAAGCCTGAAGTTACCAGCACCTTAAACATACAGGGTGACTATCTATCTCCATCCATCCAGCTAATGACAGAATATAATGCTCCCGGGTTCAGGAATGGTTTTAGCAACATTACAAACATTACCCAGATATCAAGGTCAAGTTTCCCAGATGTCAGTCTGTTTGAACATCTATGAGATGTTCCAGACAAATAAGTCGAAGCTGCAACTCACAACTTACAGAACCTTCTGCTAATGTCTTGGTTTCAGATACCACATGACACTTTCAAAGGTCTTGTGGTTATAATGTTGTGGCTCTATTATCTCTGCTGGCATATTAGATTAGATTAGATTAGATTAGATTCAACTTTATTGTCATTGTGCAGAGTACATGTACAGAGCCAATGAAATGCAGTTAGCATCTAACCAGAAGTGCAAAATACACTGTTATATACATAAAGTGCAGGGGAGTAACCACAGCCTGGACGCTGTAATTACAATATGCAAAAATATACAGTATAAATATATATATACATATTAATAATATACAAATGTACAGTAAACTATGTACAGTGGAGAGGAGAGTTATAAAGGAGAGTGGTAATAAATTGTACACAGTGCAGAAAATGACAATGAATGTAGAATGTATATATAAGTATATACAGTATGTACAGTAGTAAATTAGTGCAATATGGACTGTGCAGATGAGAGTGCAATATATTACATTACAGAAAGTGCAGGTGCAGTTAAGTGACTATGTGGAGTTCAGCAACATCACAGCTTCAGGGAAGAAACTCTTCCTGAGTCTACTGGTACGGGAACGGAAGCTCCTGTAACGTCTGCCAGATGGGAGGAGGATGAAGAGTCTGTGGTTGGGGTGAGAAGTGTCTTTGATGATGTTATCAAGCAACTGAAATTGTTTATATGACCAATTTAATCCATATTATTCCATATTTTAGACATTTTCAGTCATCTAACAGAACATAGGAGAATGTGGAATAAAATCATTAATTCAGTTTCTAAATTAATTTCATTCTAATACAGAAATTAAACTGTATGAAGCCACAGGAAATGGCTGTACAGCGGAACAGAGCACTCACGTCATTAGCAAGTAATTTCATTAAGGATATTAAGGATATTGAGGAAATTAAGGATTTTGGATTTCTGCCACAAACCACAAACTGAATGAAGTTATAAATCAGGCTGAACTCAACTTGACATTGAGACTGAACTTCAGCTCCCTCAGCAAAGAGAAAGAAACCCAGAACGAAGGTTGACTTTTGATCGACGCGCATTGCAGCCAATCAGGGGTTGGTACGCCTACGAACGTCGCGAATCGCAGCCAACGAGCGGGGCGGAGTTAGCCCCGCCCCCCTAAGGCGGCCAACTGCTAGGTGCTCTTCCTGAAACCAAAACAAAGATCCAGACGCTCCGCTTAGACTGAATTAAAGTTGAAAAAGTAGAACATGTTGAGCTTTTTTAGCTAAAGGAAAAGGCTGCCTGCTGAGATATTAGATGTTTCCTACGTAGGGTGAGTATTGTGTGTTGATATGTTGTGAAAAGGTGTTTGCAAGGTGACCAGAAATGGAGGTAAAACTCCCGGGCTCATGAGTTCCTGCGTCCAGGTTCCAGCCTCCGAATCACGGCTACGATGAGCACGCAGACCCGCGCCCTCGACCCAGGCAATGGGGAAGGAGACAATCTGAGACTCTTGGAGAAATCCACAGACAGCAGGAGGACTGAGACGAGGAGCAATGACAAAAAATGCTGTAAGTCATGACTCTACACAGATCAGCCATAACATTACGACCATCTCCATGTATCTACACTCATTGTCCATTTAATCAGCTCCACTGACCACTTTGTAGTTCTACAATCACAGACTGTAGTCCATCTGTTTCTCTGTTTACTGTGTTATCCTCATTTCACCCTGTTCTTCAATGATCAGGCCCCTCACAGAGCAGGTATTATTTGGATGGACCATTCTCAGCGCTGCGGTGACACTGATGTGGTGGTGGCGTGTTAGTGCATGCACTGTTATGAGTGGATCAGACACAGCAGAGATTTCACTGTCCACTCTATTAGACACACCTACCATGTTGCTTCACCTTATAGATGTAAAGTCAACTGATGTGGCAGTTTTCAGAGTTCCAGTAATAACATCTCAAGTGAGTAAGCCAATGGCAACAGTTGCAAGGAAAACTTTGGGAGGAAGAAACGTTGGGATGAAATGATGGTACCCATCCTCCTCTTGTCAACTACTTCTAAGTTATTGGTAGACAGTCATTGTACTATCCTGTAAGGCTTTTGTTGTGTTCAGGTGCTCTGATATAGTGATAGTAGGAATAATACCAGTAATGATGATGGTTAATGGTGGTAATAATAAAAGTATTAGTGGTAGAGTCCATATAAACATCAGTGTGGTCTCTAAGGAGGCCAGGCAGCTAATCTGGGGCAGGTGGCAGTAGTTGAGCAGCTGGTGTCAATGCAGTCAATCCACCATCAGTGTTAGTGGTCATCCTTCACAGAATGCTGTTGGCTGGAGAGTTCATCCATGATAAGTCATACTGTGTCTTAAACCACATCAGTTGGTCTGTGAGACCTTCATTAACATCTGCATGAGGGTTGAGAGAGTTTTTGGTGGTGAATTATAACAGAAATGATGTGCTATTTAGGTGTCTATTGAGTTTTAGGGTTATCAATGGCAGCCTTGCAGCTCCAGGACTAAATTAAAGAATGAAAATATTGGACTGTACTACGCCTGAGGTAAGGAGAATATGATTTCCATGCAAATCATTCCTGTAAGTCTGTTGACACCAATAGTGAAACACTTCCTGTCAGTGGAGTAACTAGTGTAAATAACGGTTGCCCTGCTGAGGGTCACTGATGTGACTTACCAAAGTGATGTGTGCATATTATTATCCTGTAATAAATGTAATGCTGTGACTTATAAAAATGTTATTACAACATCACTTGATAGGTAGTTGAGAGATCCAGATGTTTGTTGAAGTTGCTGGTACTTAACACAACACAAGCTGGTCATGTTTCAGGAAAATTGTTGTGAAGACTGTTCAGGTCTGTTTAGAACTTTTCTGAGAGGCTGTTAAGTCCTCTGTGCACCTGCAATTTTCTTGGGGAAGTTCAATCTTAATCCATTCATCCATTCACCTATGCATCTATCCATTCATCCATCCATTCATACATATACATCTATTGTAAATATATACTGTACATCCATCCATCTATACATACATACATACATACATGCATTCATACATACATACATACATATACGGTGGTAACCCTACTTACGAGTTTAATCCATGCAGGTGCCGAGCTCGTTAGCTGGTTTGCTCGTTAGCTGGTTTGCTCGTTAGCTGGATGCATTTTCCCCATAAGAATACATGTAAAACTGATTAATCCGTGACAGCCGGCCAATATACAGTATACTTTAATATGCTAAATAATGTGTTTATATGGGTTTTTAAAACATAAACGTGACGACGATGGTGCTCATGTAGGCTGGCGGCTAAGGAGGACAGGAGGACGGGCGTACGTGTATGACATGGTTACACTTATCATATGAAAAGTAAAAGTAAAATGTATCTAACTTTCTTGTTCACTACCTTTTGCTACCTTAGCGTCGCTTTCACTAGCACTTTCACTTTCACTGGACAGCAGTCAAAGGTAATGACCGACCTCTTCTTCTACGCTAGCATCTAGGGGATGCTACGACCGCAGCGCCCCTAGCGGTTGGCATACTTGAACTAATTTACGCTACTCGTT
>BRDA01000319.1:0-16096 GCA_036984385.1 Crenuchus spilurus | reverse complement strand
ACACACACACGCAAACACCATTTGTTTTGAAACTCCAAAGCCAGAAACCATCCAAAACCAGTGACATCACTGTTTCTTCAAAGTTTCAGACAGTTGTCTGTATTAGGGCCTCAAATGGAAGCTAATCAATAGTCTTTGTGGGAGATTTGTGCCCGTTAATGGCTCTGTTGTCAACAGAGTAAGTGTTTTTGTGGAGCAGCTGTGTTTATGGTCCATTTGTTGTGCTAGAGTTCATTTTTGTGGCAGAACTGGGACTATTTGAACATGTTAAAGCACCCGTAACTGTCTTTGCTTCTGCTGTCTGATGTAGTATGTAAAACAAGTTTAAAAACTTACTGTTCATTCTTTTAGTCCATAATGTCAATGTATGAAAACTGAGCTGCAAAACAGCCAATTTAATCTTTTTGGTTTTTGTGATGTCACAGAAAGCAGTGCATTAACATAAACCCGTTTACTTGGCCTGTATGACTTTAGCTCCGCCTCTTTTGCACTGAAATGTATCAATACAGTGTAGCAAATCAGAACAGAGATCATTTACATTCAGTATATCTGTCTTAAAGACACAGTAGCAAAACGTTATTGTAAAGTGCAGTTAGAGGTTGGACGGTCATAACAATGCTTATGTGAGCTCACCGTATCTGCAAAGATATGCAGGTGCTGACAGTGGCAGAATGAAATCAGTCAGCCACTGTATTCTACTGTAAGTATGTTCTGTCATTGTCAATGTCATTCTGTCATTGATGGCTGCGCTGTAACTTGTTTTTTCGTGCTGAAGTCCGTCCTGAGGCTGGAATTTGGATTTTGGAGTTGAGGCTGGATCTGGAATGTTTGAATGTCTTTTTGAATGGTTAGCAGGTTAGATCTTGTCTCTAATGAAAGCAGCATAATGAGATTGAGGTTAACTGTATGTAGTATCTATACATTATACACTACCACTATGGTAACCCAGAATCCTTCGTGAAAACACTTTTATTTCAGAAGAAAAGTTTATTTCTAGCTGTTTAGAGACTATGACAAAGTAAACAAATGCTGCTGCTCTATAGTAGAAAGGTAAAGTAGGAAAGTCTCACCATTTTTAGCTGTTTAGGCCCCCGAGTGTTTCAGCAGATTAAGGCGCTGATACTATGATCAGAGGATTGTGAGTTCATGCTACTTACTATCGACAGCCGGGGTCTGAGAGAGCAAAATTGGCTGTGCCCTCTCTGGGTGGGTAGATGGCGCTCTCTCCCCATCACTATTACCATGCAGTGTTTGCTGTCTCAGATGTTTGCCATCCAATCCAGCAGAATTGGGGATCCTGCACTTTTCCACCAGGTGATGTATACGCAGCAGCTTGAAAAGAGGCGGAGCCTGACTTCACATGCATCGGAGGTGTTTGGGAGAGTGGATGGGTGGGTTGATTGGCTACCACTACATTGGCGGGAAAATTGGGTCAAAAATAAAAAACAAAAAGAACAGCTGTTTACTCGCCAACCATAGGTTCAGGAACATACATAAGAATACAAAAGTATGAGATATTAATCCATAAACAACCTTAATGAACACTATTTATCACCACAGTAAAGGTCAGCATGGCTTGTACACAGTAAATATGCCAGTGTTAAATCAACACTATTAGAGTTAAATTAACACTGAGGGTGTCAAAATGAATATAAACATGAGAGTTGACATTTTTGAATGAAATGTGATGATATTCTAGTCTTTATAGGACTGCAGAAGAGATATAAGTGGATAAAAATCTCCAATAAACACTATAAGCGCTGTTGCACTAATGTTAGCTCAAAGCACAAATCCACCATGATGCCTTGCATGAAATATGTGCTAAATGTTTGGTGAAGAGCTGCACTAACATCTTGTTAACACTAAAACTGAGCTAAGAAGTGGTGACACCAGCCCGACCATAGAAGAGGAGCCAGGCTGATCTCTATTGTGTATGTTCTTGACCGGCGCACACCGTCTGGCACACCTGATATCCCTAATTGTCTGACTATTAAAGCATTCAGGAAGCTGAATCCTTTGTGCCAGCATCCCACAGCCTCAGCTTTGAGAACCTGCTGTAGGATGACGTGTGGTAAGCTGATACCAGCCTTCAGGTGGACAGTACGAGGAAAGACATCGGACCCTCGGAGGAGAATCTGGAGCCTATTAGATCTAATGGAAAGAAGTGAAACATGTTTAGTCAAAGAATAAGCCGCTTAATTAGTCCCAAGCCTCACATTTCAGACTAATACGTCTGGCTTTCGCTCACAGTCCCATTTCTCTCACAGGGAAAGCAAACATGAACTGCTAGTTGCTAGGTAGCAGCCACGTGAAGGACTTTTGTCACGTGCAGATGAAGAGCTTGAGATGGAAAAACATCTAAACCTTCATTCTAGCGAGATTTCGAGCAGTGGATCCAGCAGGCTTCTGCTTCCTTCAGTCTTCACCTGAGCAGTTAGAGCTTTTCTGCCAACGTATTATAACATCTCATGGCATTAGCAGGGGCGGATTTGAAAGTTCTGGGGCCCCAAGCAATGTCATGTCTGGGGGCCCTGATCAAACAGATTCTTTTTTTATAGTTATGGTGCAGTACAAGCTTAAACATAAATTAAATTATTATTATTATTAATTATTAATAAATATAAATTATTATACATACATTTTAAACATTACTTAAACATTATTATTCATAATATTTTATTAGGAATTACTAGTTACTATTAATAATATACTAATAATAATAATAATAATAATTATTATTATTATTATTAAAATAATATTAATCATTAATAAAATATTAATTATTAATAAAATATTAATTATTAATAAAATATTAATTATTAAATATTAATAAATTGTTAAAATCATGTCATATAAAATTATACCTAATTTTTGAGTAAAAATAAGCAGAAATTCTGAATTATTTTGACAATAGTTCAACTTAGAGGCATGTAAAAGGATGGCTTATCACAGACTGGCAGCCACACAGACACAGATTCTAATTCTGGTTTGCAAGTCTGTCGTAGCAGAAGATCAGTACATCAGTGCCAATATCTTACGTTATAGCACAACCTTCCAGTGTATTATTGTGATAATACCACAGATCACAATCACTGTTAATTGTTACATTTTAAGAAAAAGAGGACAAAAAATGATTTGTTTATCAACATTCTGCAACGTAAAGTAGTTCCTCTATCAGACACTCCGCTCCATCATCATCATCATCATCATCATCAGTCATAATAGTGGAGGAATATCATTTCCCAATAACTGTTTATTATACAGACGATGCACACAGATAAACTGATTTAAAGATGTTGTTTGCTGGTATAAACTGTGAGTCTTTCATTGAACACCACTCACAGCTGATCAGAGGTTAATTCATATATCTGTTAAGTTCAGCTCTTAACTCAGTGAAGCTGCTGGTAGAAGCAGATTCATTTCATTTTTGTTGATGGTACTAAAACTGACTTCTTTATTCTTGCTCTTCAACTGAGCAGTAAATATATTAAAAGTCCAGTTTAATCGACTAAGTCGGTTACGTCTATGTGGCGGAGTAATACTTAAAGAGCTTCAGTCAGAGTGTTGTTATTGTGCAATATCCCCTAGATCCCTAAAATGGCTCTCAGCCATTTAAATTGCGAGGTCAGAACTGTTGTATAACCACTAGTTAATAACTGATTGTGGCTGATACTGATACTGATCATTTAAATGATTTTAATGTAAATAATGCCATGTACAGTCATTGGTGGTAATTACAGGGAGTCTCAGATTGGCCAATAGATGTGAATGATTGGGTTCTAGAAGTGAATGGTTAAATATGCCTGTTAGCATTGGCCAAAAATATTTATATTCCATCAATGATATGTGTCTGGAAAATCACAGAGATTTGAATCAGGCTTAAAAAAACTTACTCAGAGTTGGATGGGGGAAAACAGTGACACGGTGGATCCGGATGGGAATAAAATCACAGTGGAGCTCCTGTAGAAGAAGAACTTACCACAGAATCATCATGTTCATTTAATCTAATCTAAATAGGGCTCTACAACATGAAATTAGCCTTTTCCTGCTAGTGTTATATCACATTTGGTAAACAGTGTGTAGATGTTATTTCACATTTTTTATTCAAAAAATTAACAACAGTGATGAAACTTTGACTCCAAAGCTGAACTAATGCACTCTTCTCCCAGGTAGAATGAGCTGTTCCTCATTAAGCCATGATTCAGTCTGAGAGGGATCTTCTCCTTCAACTAATGACTAATGTTCTGTCTTATTTTCTACAGCATGGGCTTCCCATATGACCAACTCCTCCACTATGATTGTAATGATTGGCCTCCCTGCGAGAGGGAAGACCTACATGTCCAAGAAGCTTACTCGCTACCTCAACTGGATTGGAGTTCCTACAAAAGGTGAAGATGCTGCATAGCCGTGGTCACATGACACATTTGGTTGCTTTCTAAAGTCAAAATACGCAATGTGTCCAAATGTTTGTGGACATCTCTTCTACTGAATGCATTCAGCTACGTTAAGTTGCACCACTGCTGACACAGATGCACACACACAGCTTGTCTAGTCCCTGTAGAGAAGTACTGCCAATAGAATGCCAGGCATGGCATAGAGGGATATATAGGCCCACAGCATTGAGCTGTGGAGCAGTGGAACTATGTTCTCTGGAATAATGGTGCTCCATCCAGTACTTTTGGGGACTTTGAGGATGAGGTCAGCTGGTGATCAATGAAATCCTTACAGCAAAATCTAGTAGAAAATCTTTTTTGGGACAGTAGACAGTTACTAATGAATGAGCAGGTGTCCCAATACTTTCCATTCAGTGAATTTAACATGTACCTCTAACTTTTTCATATGACTGTATGTACATTAGTTTCATTTGATGGATGTACTGATGGCCATGTTTTGTTGTTTATACTGATAGATATTCACTGTTAAACAGATTCCTGCTCGTTTCTAACAGCTGTGTTGTTTTGTGCAGTGTTTAATTTGGGAGAGTACCGCCGTGAAGCCGTCCGTTCATACAAGTCCTATGACTTCTTCCGACATGACAACGCTGAGGCCATGAGAATCAGGAAGTGAGTAGGTGGAGCTTTTTAGATACAATTCGGGAGCATTTGGATATCCCAGAATTTTTTTGCTCTTGAATGGCTGAAAAGTTGCCAATGAAGTCATACACGTGGTAATCCTGGACAAATCCAGTGTAATCTGAAATGCTTCACTGGCTGGTGTGTCCTCACAATAGACCACGCTGGCAAACAGGGCACCAGGTTAATGGTAAATAAAGCAATAATTAAAAATAGTAATAATTTGCATAAATATCTGGCTTTGATGTACTTTGCTCTTAGCATTATTTGTATTTATACAGTTTTTAAAGTGTCAGAATATTAAATGAATTAGATGAACGTGGTCATGCTAACCTTCTGCTCCTCAGGGAGTGTGCTCTGGTGGCCCTGCAGGACGTGAAGGTGTACCTAAATGAAGAGGGTGGACAGATCGCTGTGAGTTTCTTGTTGATGGAAATGTGAAGTCATGCAGAAAGTCCGTTACTGTGAACAGGGTTGTATAACAACTATTACATAACAGAGCTTTCACTGGATGTTGTTGTTAACTGTAAGACTTGTTCTCTGTGCTGTGTCGGCAGGTGTTTGATGCTACCAACACGACTCGAGAGAGGAGAGACCTCATACTAGACTTTGCCCAGGAAAATGCCTATAAGGTCAGTGTGACATGGGCGGTCTCAGTAAAGCACAGTGATGCTGGGGTCACTGCTGGGGGCGGAGCCTGCATATTACAGAAATTTACAATTCAAATATAACAGTGTTGGTCATGAGGCTGATAGTAAATACACTGTAAACAAACCTGTTCTCATCATCTGACCAAACAGCCACAAACATTCTGATTGGTTTGTTTATGCCAGGATGCCGTCATCTACTATAATTGTGATTGGTTAGTTTATACTAGAGGAGGTTGTAGTCTGATTGTTATTGGTTAGTTTACACTAGATGAGGTTGTAGTCTGATTGTGATTGGTTAGTTTATACTAGAAGAGGCTGTAGTCTGATTGTGATTGGTTAGTTTACACTAGATGAGGTTGTAGTCTGATTGTTATTGGTTAGTTTACACTAGATGAGGTTGTAGTCTAATTGTGATTGGTTAGTTTATACTAGAGGAGGCTGTAGTCTGATTGTGATTGGTTAGTTTATACTAGAAGAGGTTGTAGTCTGATTGTGATTGGTTAGTTTATAATAGAGGAGGCTGTAGTCTGATTGTGATTGGTTAGTTTACACTAGAAGAGGCTGTAGTCTGATTGTGATTGGTTAGTTTACACTAGATGAGGTTGTAGTCTGATTGTTATTGGTTAGTTTACACTAGATGAGGTTGTAGTCTGATTGTGATTGGTTAGTTTATAATAGAGGAGGTTGTAGTCTGATTGTGATTGGTTAGTTTATACTAGAAGAGGCTGTAGTCTGATTGTGATTGGTTAGTTTATAATAGAGGAGGCTGTAGTCTGATTGTGATTGGTTAGTTTATAATAGAAGAGGCTGTAGTCTGATTGTGATTGGTTAGTTTATAATAGAGGAGGCTGTAGTCTGATTGTGATTGGTTAGTTTATAATAGAGGAGGCTGTAGTCTGATTGTGATTGGTTAATTTATACTAGAGGAGGTTGTAGTCTGATTGTTATTGGTTAGTTTACACTAGATGAGGTTGTAGTCTGATTGTGATTGGTTAGTTTATAATAGAGGAGGTTGTAGTCTGATTGTGATTGGTTAGTTTATAATAGAGGAGGCTGTAGTCTGATTATGATTGGTTAGTTTATACTAAAGAACATGCAGATTAGATTTACAGATGCAACTGTAAATAAGATCAGAGCTCATTTACATATATCAGTCTTAAAGGCACAGTAACACAGTAGCAAATACAGCCTGGTTAATACTAAGAGATAAAAAGATGATTCATGTAAAACACACATGTCATGAGGTCACTAAACACTTTTTCATCTCTTTCAGGTGTTTTTTGTTGAATCAATTTGTGATGACCCAGATGTCATTGCTGAAAACATTATGGTCAGTCACTGAACACTTCCATTTCATTCACACTTAACATTTGGAACCACTTTTCATATCTTTTCATATTAATAGTCATTACTGAATAACCGAAAATGGATTTGTTGCATCAGTTAATTTGTTGCATTAATTGCATGAAAAGTATTGCACTAAATTCTGTGAGTGAGAGTAAATGCTAGGAGTCAGAGTACCAGCAGTGTTCAGTACTGACAGTGTGGAATGTTTGTTTATGATGTACTACATTGTGTGTATCCACAGCAGGAGATCAGTACTCTGTATAACTGTGATATTATATGACTGAGCACAGTTCAGACAGCAGGAGATCAGTACTGTCTGCAGTCAGGAGACTTGTTATAGAGACTCATTGCAGTGATGAAGTGAGATCTCACATGTCACTCTTTAACACCGTGCAGCTGCATTCATCTGTTACTGAATATACTTCTCTGTTTTTACCGAGACTAAATTTAAATACAAGTTAAAACAGATATACAGTATTATTAAAATGATATTTAAAGACTAATTAACACTAATCGCATGTTTTGTTGATGTTCTAAGTGAAAATAAATAAGATGTAAGTTCACCTCTACAGAGAAAACATGAAAATATGTTCTGCACCTTTTAGTGCACGTTTTATATTTGTTTTCTGACTTTAACACATTGCAAAAAATTAAATGTACAATATTTAATGAGCAATAGCTTTGAATATTCAATATGCACACTTAACAATTTCACAATGATTTTTTTCTAAAATGTTAAACTCAGTAAATAAAGAGTAAGTGTGAATTAAAATGTGCATTAAAGTTTCAATGTAGATTAATTGGGGGGGGCGCCAACGTTTTCACAATATTGTAGTTGCTGTGATTGAAGTGGTCAGTTTGCTATTATGGTAATTTCAGAATTCCAACAAATCTTAGTCCAAATTTAATTTAATTTCATTTCTACTGTTGGTCTCTATGATCTGCACACCAGGACGTGAAGGTGTCCAGTCCAGACTATCCTGAGAGAAACCGTGAGAGCGTCATGGAGGATTTCCTGAAAAGGATTGAGTGTTATAAAGTCACATATCAGCCCTTAGATCCAGACCAACATGACAGGTAAGAAAATGTCACCCTATAAAATACACTTCTTCAACATCCAATGTTGGTAGGTACTGAATGTTGGTAGGTACTGAATGTTGGTAGGTACTGACCAGGAGCAACTCACAAGCCTTCCAGCTTCAGAGAAGCTCCGACCAAGTTGTGTATAACATCTCTGCGTTCTCGTACCATCGTATATATCTCAGACTTTCACATCTTACAAGACATTTAAGGGATAATGTCCAGTCTGTGGGTCAGTATGGGAAAATAAACTGTGACAGGACTTTGGTACAGTGTGACTGACCTACCAGCTAGGCTCTTTTCATCCACCAGAGGGAGATGGTGCTGTTGTTTTATCCTTTTAATGGCATCCATTGTCTTATCGATGCATTTGCTTCACTCCCATATCTCATATTCATTCCATTCAGATTCTTCAGGTGCGTCTCAAGTATTAGCCCAAAACCTTCCTCTCAGGCTGTATTTAGACTTGGGAGCCTTAGTTAGAAGCTCTTTAGATTGTTTATTCTACACTTGGTCTCAGAACTACATGTCCTGTTTGCAGGGGATTAGTTTTCCAATACTGACTAGTGGACTGCTTGTCATCCCACTTTCTATATGCCTACTGACCAAAACAATAAAAAACGTTATTTTAATGATTTTATTGCTGTTTGATGACTTTGGCTGAGAAAAATAGTCTCTCAAGCAAAAATAAAGCTTTAATGTTGCAGGTATAGTTTCCAATTTTCCTCATCAAAGGTCTTGTGTGCTCCATAAATATTAAAACTGATGGAAAAATCTTTCATTTCATTAATAGTTTTCTCCACAAGACGTTGCCAAATTGATACTTAACAAGCACCACTGTTACCACAAATTTACAGTAAACGGACAGAAGAGTGGTGGAACGATATGAAAGATGGATGAAGCACCATAATTCCAGAGAACACAGTTCCACAGCTAAATGCTGGGGGGCTTTATACTCCTCTATCCCACACCTGGCATTAGACATGTTGTCAATAGATACACCTGTTGATCTTCTCCAGAGAGTCCTATTCTATTGGCAGTACTTCTCTACAGGGACTACACAAGCTGTGTGTGTGCATTTGTACATCTATGTCATCAATGTGGGCAACTTCCAAGTATCATTAGTTGGGGTTATACCCTCCAGATGCTGTTATACTTGGTGTAATATTACATGTACACCAGCAGGTGGAGACAATATCCACACATTATTGGTTTCCAGGTGTTTACGTGTCCATATTGTCGGTGTTTTGGATGTGGAACTGACTTCATTTGTTGGTGTCTTACAAGCGTCTTTGATATCAGTGGTGTTTTGCTTTCGTGATTGCTGCCGGCACAGCTAAGATATACTCGATAAGCAGCTCAGGAAATGCTTTGCATGCATTTGGCAGGAGTCAGGTCAACAATTCCTTCGATTCTTCTGGCTTTGTCAGTGCGAACAGATGCTGCACTGTGCTGATCTACACTTCAGCACAGTTTAAGGAGAGGAACTGGCTAGTCATTACTCCTCATTAGAGAGCAGATGCTGGCCTTTTCATAACACGAGTAATCAGATATATTTTTGTTACTTTAAAGCGGTGATTTAGCCAGACATTTCATTTATAACCCCAATTTCAAAAAGTTGTGTAAAATGTAAATAAATGTAAATAAAAACGGAATAAAATGATTTGCAAGTCACATATATCCATTTATTCACCATAGAACATAGAACACATATCAGATGTTGAAAATGTAATACTTATTAATATTAATTTAATATTATTAATATTAATAATATTGAGTAGGGTTTGCTAGCAATGTTAGCTTAGCGTCTCCAGTTCTGAAGAAGCTAATCTTGACTGATCGACTACATCTGAGATAAGTGGGGAAATATGTGAATATGAAGAATTCAAAGTTAAGTTATAATGAATCCAGTTCAGTTTTTTTTACCCAATTTTCTCCCCAATGTATTGGTAGCCAATTAACCCACCCAACCGCTAGGACTCTCCCAATTACCTGACTCGCACAGGCCTCCTCTGATGCATGTGAAGTCAGCCACCACCTCTTTTGTAGCTGCATCGTCAGTGGCCAGCCATTGCACTTTTGAGGAAAGTGCAGGATACATCAGCTAACAGACACCTGAGCCAGCTAACACTGCTTAGTAGTGCTGAGGAAAGAGCGCCATCTACCCACAAAGAGATGTCCAATTTTGCTCTCTCTGACCCTGGCTGTCAATGGCAAGGAGCATGACCGGTGATCGAACTCGCGATCCTTTGATCACAGCCTTAGTCCGCTGGGCTGAAGGTGTAAATTTCACTCTGTGAGAGCTGGACTTTATTATGTGGTCAGTCTGAGTTTATTAATGCAGTCTGATGACTGAGTTAATGGTCTGTTTTATGTGTGCAGAGATCGCTCCTTCATCCAGGTGGTAAACGTGGGTCAGCGTTTCCTGGTCAATCGTGTGCAGGACTACATCCAGAGCAAAATCGTGTATTACCTGATGAATATCCACGTCCACACACACTCCATCTACCTGTGTCGCCACGGGGAGAGTGAGCACAACGTCCAGGGCCTGATCGGCGGGGACAGCGGCCTTTCTGCTCGGGGGAAAGAGGTTTGGCTCATAGCTCAGAGAATTAAATATTATGAAAAAAGTTTTGATACACACTGTTTTTTTTTTTTTTTTAGAAATTGATGTTAACAAACCAGCATAAACTTTCTCTTTACTTTTTAAAAGTTTTTTTTAATTGTTTAATTAAATTAATTAAATTTGAATTATTAAATTAAGAGCACTAATTATGTTTTGGACTGGCGTGACTTACTGAACACTATAAAAATGAATAAAACCTCTACAGACAGACACTTCAGACAGCAGGAGGGCTTGAAAACGACTGATCTTAGATCAGATTCCTTGATATTTATTAAAGTTATTGTCACTAAAACGGATTGTAAATCAGCACTTCCTGCTGCAAAATGGCCGACGCAGCATTCAGCTACACAAGTTTTTGTTTTCTTTTTTAAAGCTCTGTGTGTTCCGGATGATATGAGCTTAAATGTAGGGATGTACAATATAATGGTGGCCAATATATTATTTGCTAATGAAGGGAAAAACTAAATTATTGCTACTGATACTGAAATTAGAGCTGATAAGTTTGTCCTGTTTTTAATTTGTACAGTGGAATTTTCCTTCTTTTAGGCACAAAGCCCTCTGTTAGACATCCTGTAATGGCAACTGATGACCATAATGTAGCATTAATTTTAGATTACAGTACATTATTTATATTATAAAGTATTGGTGATATCAGTATCAGTCATTATCACGTTATGTCTTATTGTATTGGACCAGAAAATTCCATATCAGAACATTTTCTTCTTAATTATCTTGTGGCCTCAATATAATTTGTGGCCATACTTTCTAATAAAATACTGTATAAATTCTACATTATCTAAAATCCATAATATTATATTATAATATTATATAACATAATATTCAATACAGGATACAGTGGAACTGATTTCCAGCTGGAAGGAGATTCCCCAGTAGTGAATTCTTTCTTAACATATCACAGCCGTAACAGGACGAAACTGGACTGACTGTGTTCTTCCTTCACACTCAGAGTAATATCAGTTAATCCCACTGATGCAAACCAAATCCAGATGTTGCAAAACACAGCTTAGCTTTATTTACACACTTGTGCGCAACACACTTGTGGGAAGGCCACTGATATCTGATTATTTGTGTGTATCTCTGCTGTAATCAGTAGAAGGCTTAGGCTCCTAAACATTTATCTTTGCAATGAAGATGTTTATGCTTGTAAACATCATTATAACGTCAACATATATGATTAAAAAAACTTCAATGCAATGAAGACTTTATCATTATCCCAGCTAACAGAGAACTTTATAAAAATGTTTAGCAAGGTTTTTAAAATGTTCTGGAACGTTCTGAAAACGTGTGACTGTTTTCATTACAACGTTTATGGAACGTTTCTCACATAACATTCCTAGTTAACGCTAACGTTATGGCAGCGTTTGAAGTAACAGCAGCTCGTTGTTTTTATTGGTTGTGAATATGATGACGTCAGCTCATTTGAGCGGTTAATTTGAACGGGGGGATGTTAAGCACAAGCCGTGTTGCCAAGTCCGCTTATTATAAGCGATTTTGGGCTTTTTTTCTAAAGTCGCTTGCAAATCTCGTGAGTCGTGGGTTGCTTTGTTTTGGGGCTTATTTTTGAACCATAAATTACTTATTTGGGTTTGGCTTTCTTTCCGAGTGAATCTCCCAGCTCCCTGCCTGCCACATCAATCAGTGCTAGACCATCTTGGAGAACTCATTGGATCCACTTTGACGGACAATGAGATCAAAATACACCAAACAAAATGCACTTCATTAATAAATCGTGCTGTTACATACGCAAAATGCACTTTAATTTTGATCAGAGCTTAAAAGATTTTCAAATATTTTAAGTTTTTCAAATAATTTATTAAATAATTAAAGTTATAAAAAACTAGCAAAAAAACATTAAAAGTGTTTAGCATAATTTTGGTGTTGTTTATGTGTGTCATAAATGTTTACCTTTATACTGTTTAAAAGCAGCCTCTGTTTTACAAAATCTGGTGGGTTGCCAGTTGGGTTTACTTTGGGCTTATTTTCATGGAGCTGGTAGCTTGTTTATATCGCGAGATCTGGCAACACTGAGCACAAGCCGTGTAAAGCTAAGTCAGCTCATATTTACATATATTTGATCTCTTCTGCCGTTTATTTATTATCTGTCGTTTCTGGACGTGTTTAAAACGGGTTTGTAAGGAGTTTTTCTCTGTGCGTGTGTCAGTATTTTAACCTACTGTAGGTGACGTCCTCATAATGTTGCAGCACCGTTACTGAAACGTTAGTAAAAACGTTAAACAAACAAATTTTAGACGTTTTTAGAACAGTTGACAGATTGAACGTTCTAAGAACCACACGTGTAATGTTCCAAAATGTTCTACTAACCAGAAATTGTTAGCTGGGATTGTTGTTATACATAGTCATTTGAGAATATTATGACCACCTACCTATAAGTGCGAATAAGCACATTTGGCTTGGAGTGCTCACTTTGTGGTGATCCCTGACCCTCATTGCTGTTGTTCATTGTAAAGGTTCACTGCTGCACTGTGATGTGTTGATAGTTTGGTATCACTCACTGGAGTCATCTTTCACCTCTGGCATCAACCACTGTTATGCCACTCAATACCAGAAGTCCATTCAGTACACCTTAACTACAGCACCTCTAGAACTTCAGATGAAGTTAGTGGTTTCAGAGATGCTACCACCACCATGCTTCATACCCTATTTACATGCCCTTTTTGACATGAGCCTTATTACATCTTTTTTTTCCTTTTGAGTTGATTTTTGAGTCCCCAAAAGGCTAATATTAATATTTGTACGTTTTTTCTCCACAAATTATAACCAGACGGATTAATAACGGAAGTTTCTTAAAAATTTAATTTTAAAGACCACGTCTACAGGCCAGGAATTGTCTGCGCCCACTTCACAATTCCACTTTAACCTCAGTGTTTTTACTGCACCACTGCTTTACTGCTAATGAGGCTGCTGCACACTGAGAGCAGACTGTGGTGTCTGAGTGTGGATCAGGGTGTGGGTGTGGTGTCTGTGCTGACTGGAGCATAGGTGAAGGTGTGTGTGTGTGTGTGTGTGTGTGTGTGTGTGTGTGCTCATGCATTAGCCAGAACCAGATGATAACAATATTTATGCATTTTTGATAAAAAGACTATATATATGTACATATACTTGATGACTATTATACCCCTGAGACAAGAAATACTACATTTTGATTGGCTGTATTGTATAAAGGTGTATTGACTCTCTATAATGAGATACCTATGAAGTAAATGCAATATATAAATCACACACACACACACATATATAATCATCCTGCTTTGTAAACATCAATGATTATTTTTCTCAATTTAAAACTTTAAAATAATTTATTTTGTTTTTGGTATAATACTGTCTGAAGTTCTCAAGTGACCGCTCAAATGCTTACTGAAGCTTTTATACTGTGTGTAAATTGGGAGATGGCAATATCAAGATCTGCTATAACAAGCTTTCATCATTACAAAGTTAAAGCGCAACATTAAAACAACAGTGTTTTGTTCTTTGGCTCAATAAAAAAGTTCTTAAGGGGGCTAATAATATTGACCCAGGAGATTTTTGTTTCTTTTGAAATAGTTCTGTTATAATATGTAAATACAAATCATTTATGCTTTCTAAAGAAAACTAGTATGTTTAGAAATGCTATGTTGAAAAATCTTTGCTCTGTTATAAATTGATATTTTTAAAAATCTTTTTTATATTTTATAGGGGGGGCCAATCATTTTGGCCTTAACTGTATATACACACACACCAAGGTATAAGTGGGATAACGATCTTTGAGGTGTACAGTTAGTCCAGTTGGTGGAGAACTCTTGAGCTCTTTGGCATGCATTAGTTTCATATAAGGGCCCACCTTGGTGGCCGCTGTCTTAAGTAACTTGTTCCTGGTTTATGATTCTAATAATAATAATAATAATAATAATAATAAATAAATAAATAAATAAATATTAAATAACATAAACAAATAAATAATCAATTAAATAAATAAATAAATAATAAGTAACAAATAAATAATAATAAATTAATAATTCTAATAATAACTTTGAACGTAATGATAAATACTCACATAATAACATGGAGTAACAGAGTGTGATTAGTTTTTGGACCGTGTGTGTTTAACGTGCTGTGTGCTGTGGTTTTACAGTTTGCTCGTGCTCTGCGGGGTTTCGTGGAGAGTCAGCAGATGGTGGGTCTGAAGGTGTGGACCAGCCAGCTTAAAAAAACCATTCAGACAGCAGAGGCGCTGGGCGTGCCTTATGAGCAGTGGAAAATCCTCAACGAGATTGATGCTGTGAGTCACTCTTCCCTCTGTCACCTGCTAGAGCAGCTGCTAATACTAAAAACCATGCAGTGGTCATTGGAATGTCCATTTATTCATTTTTTTAATCTTTTAAAGTGATAGTTTAGCTACCAGTATACACAAGTACATGTCTGGTGTCTACACTTTCCTTCTTTAGTTCAATGGAGCTAGTAGGCTAATGTAGCTAACAAGTAATTGAAGGTTATAGCCCACCAATTAGCATAATTTGCTCTTTGGCGGCTGTAAGACTGGCTTATCTGGTTTCTGATTTAGTGGATTCTTAGGATGAGTTGGGGATGAGGTGGTGGTGGTGCTCACCCAGCATCCTGACCTCATTAACAATTTTGTCGCTGAATACAGTCAAATCCTCACAGCAATGCTCCAAAATCTAGTACAAAGCTTTCCATGGACAGTTGAGACAGTTACTCCAATGAAAGCAGGAAAAAGTTTCCTTAAAGCTTGATTTCAGAAGAAACAAAGAATGCGTGTCCCAATACTTTTTTCCATGTAGTGTATGTTAATGACAGTAACTGTAAAGCCAGCTTAAAGTTTTATATCTTCAATTATTCAAAATGTTTAACCCTTTCTGTTCTGAAACCTTTGCTGTAAAAATGATTATTTTTGTGTTGTTTTAAGGGAGTTTGTGAAGAAATGTCATACGACATGATCAAGGAGAAGTATCCCGATGAGTACGCCATGAGAGATCAGGATAAATACAACTACCGATATCCAGGAGGAGAGGTAGGTCTCACTACAGCATTACAGAGCTTTTAGGACATGTTCCCTGGTATCTTTGCACCAACATCAGCAAAATAAAACTTAAAACAGCTTTGTCATGTGGTGCGAGGAGAATCACCTGACTCTCAATGTGGCCAAGACGAAGGAAATGGTGGTGGACTTCAGGAGGGGGAGGACAAGACCCAGGCCCATCAACATTAAGGGTCAGGATGTTGAGCTTGTGGACACCTACAAATATCTGGGTGTCCTTCTGGACAACAAGCTGGACTGGAAGGCC
>BRDA01000315.1:31681-49917 GCA_036984385.1 Crenuchus spilurus | reverse complement strand
TGTCATGTTGGAAGACCCAGCCATGACCCATCTTCAATGCTCTAACTGAGAGAAGGAGGTTGTTCCCCAAAATCTCACAATACATGGCCCCGGTCATCCTCTCCTTAATACAGTGCAGTCGTCCTGTCCCATGTGCAGAAAAACATCCCCAAAATATGATGTTTCCACCCCCATACTTCACAGTAGGGATGGTGTTTTTGGGATGGTACTCATCATTCTTCGTCCTCCAAACACGGCGAGTGGAATTAAGACCAAAAAGTTCTATTTTGGTCTCATCTGACCACAGCACTTTCTCCACTGACTCCTCTGGATCATCCAAATGGTCATGGGCAAACTTAAGACAGGCCTGGACGTGTGCTGATTTAAGCAGGGGAACCTTACTTACCATGCATGACTTTAAACCATGATGTCTTATTGTATTAGCCATAGTAACCTTGGAAGCTCTCTTCAGGTCATTGACCAGCTCCTCCCGTGTAGTTCTTGTCTGATTCCTCACCTTTCATAGGATCATTGATGCACCACGAGGTGAGATCTTGCATGGAGCCCCAGTCAGAGGGAGATTGACAGTCATGTTTAGCTTCTTCCATTTTCTAATAATTGCTCCAACAGTTGATCTTTTTTCACCAAGCTGCTTGGCAATTGCCCCGTAGCCCTTTTCAGCCTTGAGAAGGTTTACAATCTTGTCTCTGGTGTCTTTGGACATACATAACCCTAACCCTAACCCTAACCCTAACCCTACATAATATATATTCATATATTCATTCATTTTGATTTTGATTTTTTAAAGTTATTAGCCTTTTCATTATTCTGAGACATTCATGATTTTGAGATATATAATCTCATTCTAACAAAAGTCATTGTTTTAAAATATGTCATAATACATTTATATTTACAGGATTTAGCCGACGCTCTTATCCAGAGTGATGTACAACAGTGTTTTGTTTACATTAAGAGAATGATCTCAGCTAGTACAGACAGGTTAGAGTCCAAATTACTCTTCAGTTCAGACACTGTTAGAACTAAACCATCACTAATACCTAGAAAGAAGGAAGCATACAGAATTATACACAGTATAATAACAATACAATGCATTACAATAAGTGTTTTAAACTAGTGCTCGCTTAAGTATATAATAATGACTTCTCAAAATAATCATCAATAATCAGAGATCATATCTAAAAAAAGACAGTGCTGGATTTTTAAGTAGTGAAAATGGGCTTCTATAATACCCTGCATGTAAATGTCATCTGTTTTCTCTAGGAGTGGATTTTAAAATGAAAACACTGGAAGTAGATGGGATCAAAGTACGAATACAGATATGGTAAGGGAGATGAGCAGTCTCACTTCATTTAAAAGCAATTAAACAGTTCAAGGCTATTTATGTGTATTATCCATCCTTCACAGGGACACGGCTGGACAGGAGAGGTACCAGACTATTACTAAACAGTACTACAGACGAGCACAGGTCAGTGTGTGGATCCTGTGCTTTTTACTTCTTGTTAGTGTAGAAAATTAACACATCACTGAACTCTTTGCATGTAGTTGTGCATGGAATGTATGAGTGCTTTTAATGATCCAGGTTACTGAGTGCCTGGTAATAATAAGTCAAGTGAACTGAAGTTATGAGGTTTGAAGTTATTTGAACAGTAGTTTTTGTTTCTATTCACAGGGAATTTTTTTTGTGTATGACATCACCAGCGCTCTTTCTTTCCAGCATATAGTGAAGTGGGCTAGTGATGTAGATGAGGTGAGGTTTGCCTCAAATGTCAGAGATATTCATATTTTTAAAAAATTTTCACATTCACTGTTTTAATGTTTAGTAATATTACCTGAATTACATTAAATGGTTGAACAGTCTTTATCTATGTACTTCTGCTCTGGTTGCCAAATATGTTAGCATCTATTACAGTGCATTAGAAGCACATGACATGTACCTAAACCATAAATCCTAACCCTAACCATTTATGTGTATTTTTTATTAAAATTATTTTTTGTATTATTACTGATTATAGCCTGCACAATTGTTGGCCCCTTCTACCCTGTTCACCAATAGAAAATGACAAACTCTGGACACTTTTCTGTCTAGTTGTTTGGGTGGTGGGTCATTCTCAGTGTGAGTGACACATAATAGTGGTCTTGTAGTGCAGTGGTACAACTGTATCCAACACAACTGAGTTTTTACACAAGTGTGTTTACTATGCTGAGATTGGTCCATCACTCAAATATCCAGCCACAGGAGCTCTGGAATACTGACAGCTGATGAAGAGGTAGAAGATGGTTAACACAAATGCATCAACAGTCTTTAATTAAATATAACAGCAAAGTGAAGCTACAAGATAATTAATTTTGATAAAATAGAGTACACAGTGTACAAAATCACTGCTGTCTGTACTTGTACCAGTGCTACACATACTACTATGCCACTGCCCTGGTAATATTTGAACATCAGTGGTCCTATAGTGGTCTCTTTCCATTAATGGACTGATTAGAGGCATTGTGATCAATGCTGGAGCAACAAATGGGCTACAGTAAATACAACCTCAAATAAGAATAAACTTTGGACAGTGTAGAAAGCACAAATAGTTGTTTTTTGCATTCACTTTCACTTTTCTTTCACAGACAGTGTGAACAAAAGATATTTCATTTTTTGTCTGTTTCATTAGTTAGTACACATCCATTCCTGCATTTTGGGTCTGTGTTTTTTGGGGGTATTTTTTGTATTCTCCATACTGTCCCAACTTTTTAGTGTTGTAAATGTAACCATAAAAAATACAATAAAATTGAAAGTGCATATGCTTCTAATAAATAAGTGATGTAATTTTTTTTAATGCTATTTTACTTCTTTTGCTAGTGTGCATCACATTTAGTGCAGAAGATTCTCATTGGCAACAAAACTGATGAGGAACATAAAAGACAAGTGGCCACAGAACAGGGAAACAAGGTACCAGTTAAGATACAGTGGGGAAAATAAGTATTTGATAGACTGCAGATTTAGCAAGTTTTCCCACCTACAAAGAATGGAGAGGTCTGTGATTTTTATTGTAGGTACATTTCAACTGTGAGAGACAGAATTTAAAAAATCCAGAAAATCATATTGTATGATTTTTAAATAATTAATTTGCATTTTATTGCATAAAATAAGTATTTGATCACCTATCAATCAGTAAGCATTCTGACTCTGATAGACCTGTTAGTTTTTCTTTAAGAAGCCCTTCTATTCTGTACTTATTACCTATATTATTTGCACCTGTTTGCACTCGTTACATGTATAAAAGACACCTGTCCACACACTCAATCACACTCCAACATGGCCAAGACAAATGAGCTGTCTAAGGACACCAGAAACAAAATTGTAGACCTGCACAAGGCTCGGATAGGCTATAGGACAATAGGCAAGCAGCTTGGTGAGAAGGCAACGACTGTTGGTGCAATTATTAGAAAATGGAAGAAACAGATTGACTGTCAGTCTTCCTCGGTCTGGGGCTCTATGCAAGATCTTGTCTTCTGGGTTAAGGATGATCCTGAGAAAAGATCCTGAGAAAGAGCTACACAGAAGGACCTGGTCAATTACCTGAAGACAGCTGGGACCACAGTCTCGTCTTCAAACAGTTGAAGTGCACCTATGATAAAAATGACAGATCTCTCCATCCTTTGTAGGTGGGAAAACTTGCAAAATGGGAAGTGTAGGAAATACTTATTTTCCCTACTGTACATACTCCTTTGTTTCATGGCTTATTTTTATCCTGCACACATTTCAGTTACGAGGCCTGTCTACTGTGGTAAGATTTGTTGTATGATGGCCTTTAGGCTATTTCTGTCCCTAGAGATGGGAATGAGGTTTGAGTGTCTTGCTTATGTTATTTTGTAACCATTTAAAAGATCGAGAGACAAATCCCAAAGCAAGTGCTCAGCAGTGAGCAATAAACTTGTACACAAACCTACATATGGTCACTGTTTTAACAAATTAACTGTTAATGTAAGTCAATGTATAAAGATTTCATTTCAAGTAATTTTAGAGCACTGATGCATTTGAAACAAAGAAAATCACACAATATACAGCCCATATGGTATTTTTACATAATGCACAAAAAGAGAATTGTGAAGAAATTGAGATGTTGCAATGGCAGCAGCAATATATTGGACAGAAATATAAATAGACATATGTGAGAATATAATTTTTCTACTAACATATTTACATAAAAATATAGGACAAGTTTGTGATATTTGCATTATTTAATCTATATGATCTAATCTGCATATTTACTTGCACTAAATATGCAGATATGCACTTTTTACTAGGTGTATGATGTGTAAACTGTTGACTTATTACAGCTTGCCAAATCTTATGGAATGGAGTTTTTTGAGACAAGTGCCTGTACAAATTACAACATTGAAGAGGTCAGTTCATGGGATGCTTTTGTTGAATGTTTTGGTGTGTAATATTCTGCATTCTCATAATGTGTGCCGATATGGCTGTTTGTGAACTGTAATCTGACTAATCAGGGTTAGCATTACTGTTTGTGCTGTGTCATTCCCAGTCATTTACTCGGTTGACTGAGCTGGTGCTGCGAGCCAACAGGAAGGAGATGGATAGCATATTGCCATCCAAAAAAGACAGCCTCACTATTATTGAACCGGAGGAGGAGGAGGTTGAATACACCACCTGCTTATGTTAAGGAGGTGTTGAAACATATGTTGTTTCAGCAGCAACTACAGATGTCATACCTGTTTACTGTTTGGATAAGCTCTTTCTGTTTTAACTTCACAGGACACAAAGTTGTCATTCCTCATTCCTGCATCTGTGTAACAGTGGCTGTGACTCCTGGCTTAGTCCTAGAAGCAGAAGGGAGTATTTGGAAAATGCACTTAGGTCAATTCCCAGTAGAGGGCAGTCATCTGAGTATTATATCTTGGATTATAACATCAAATCAATCATTGGGCACGAAATACATCAAATATTGCTGCTTTGAATTTGCACATTTAGATTTCAGTCTCTCTAGGCACTTTTACCATTTGGAGAGATGAAGGATAAAGACCTGGACTGCTTTTAACACTAAAACATGTTTGTATACCTTAATCTTACCAGAATATTATGACCACTTACCTAATAGTGGCTATAACTACCCATGACTTGGATGAAACAAGCGTGAGATCATGGCATGGACTGTTTTAGGTGAGGTATTTGAATAGGTATAACCTATTCCACTGTGGTTAGTTGATTACTTTGTACCACTCGCCTGAGTCATCGTTCCAGTCTTCCATTGGTGGCACTTGGGCACCACTGTTATGTCGTTGGAAGGCACTCAATGTATGAGAAGTCCATTCTCAGTTCACCTTCACTACAGCAGCTCTAGAACATCCCACAAAGTTAGTGGTATCTGAGATGCTACCACCCTTCACCCCGTACCCTATTATAATGCCGTTTGGGTCATCAGTTAAATCCTGTTCTTTGCCCATGAAGATCATTTTGCACTCTCCTATAACTGACTGGTGTGCTCACTTATTTTAATGTAAAGCAAATCCTGTCACGCCCTGGGCAAATTCAATCCAAACCAAGGGTGGTCAAAATATTCTGATATCAGTGTCTGTGTGTGCATGTGTGTACATTTATTATTATTATTATTATTATTATTATTATTATTATTATAAACCAAAAATATTACTTTTTCTCTGAAGTATTAGTGTAAATACATATAAAAAGCACTGTTTGCTGTATGAAAGTGTAAGGATTTGTGATGTGTGTGTATATATTTTATGAACTAAATTTTCCAAAATATATGATGAGAACTAATTAAGATAATGTCTGAAACAGTGAAAACGTGTAATGAATGTTCTCAGAGATTACTTGTCAGACTATCATTAGGCTGAAATGCAGTTGCCGGATGTGTTTTAGACAGCTTGTGCTTTAACTCTTTGGCAAATTAGCAGTGACGTCAAATTAAAGATTCTGTGTAACAGAATCAGAGTTTAGGCCTAGCTCCACTGAAGGGGATTAGATTGAACAGGCATCCATTTTTAATGACACGGGAACATAGGTAATGACTTGCTGAATGTTTAATGGCTCAAAGATGGATACAGTCTCTAAAGCTCAGACAGAGTTCAATACAGTGGTCCTACCATCACATTCTGCTGCAGTGAAAAAGAGGAGAAGATCAGGAATAACTCCTCTTTTCATCATGCAGCATATAGCAAGGTGAATAAGATGTCTTTTAATTATATGATGGTAGGTGAAGATGATGTACACTTTCAGCATCTAAATAGCTTGTGTTGTTGCGTAAAGGCTCAGTGATGTTTTCAGCGTTGTCCTTTCAAGATAATATCCACTTCTTTTGAGCAACATTTCAACGTTTTCTTGCCATAGAAGAGAATAATGTGTAACAACTGGTGTAGTTTTACACTAAAACCTGAGATGGCCTACCTGTGGCTTTTCACCACATGGGTGTATCAGGTATCACTTGTATATTTCGTTTCATTAAAGTAATTGGACACCCAACCTTTATAGCTGAAGCCAGGCAACAAGGAGAACTTTCACGAGAGTTGGGAAGGGGACTCATCAGCAGACTGTTGTGTAAAGGCTGCAAACGTGGACCATGACCTTCATAGCCAAGACATTTTATGACCTGCGTGCTACTACGCTGGAGGGGGAATCAATAGATTTTAATGTCTTCCGGGGGAGAGTGGTGCTTATTGAGAATGTAGCATCACTCTGAGGGACAACCACCCGGGACTACAGCCAACTTAACCAGCTCCAGAGCAGGTATCCCCACCGGCTGGTGGTCCTGGGATTTCCTTGTAACCAATTTGGCTACCAGGTTGGTGGGACAAGTAATTCATTAGTTTCACCTAGTAACCAACTGTTTCTGGCATGCTCTAGCAAGAATACTTTTCTATCTCCAACACAACTACTCCATCTAACCAAAGACCCAGTTGAGAAAGTGTATGATGGATTAGGATTGGAAGTATTGTTAATATCCTTGACATAACAATTCTCAGTTTTTCAGACTTTAAGTGTATTTGCTAGACAAATTAAAGCAACAAAATATGTAAGGCAAAGCTACTTTAGAATCCCAGTTCCACGGCTATAACACATCAATGTTTAATATATATTACAGAAGGTGATGACATTAATTAGCCCATCACTCCGCATTCTACACTTCTGAGGTATCTTTGACTTGTCTTTTTGAAAAGTTTTCTTGGTGGACCATTTCATTCATCTTCTGTGTCTCTCCTCCTGCAGGAAAACTGTACAAATGGAGAAATCTTGAACTCCTTGAAGCATGTGCGTCCAGGAGGAGGCTATGAGCCTAACTTCACCATTTTTGAGAAGTGTGATGTGAACGGCACCAACACTCATCCTGTCTTCGCATACTTGAAAGACAAACTCCCATACCCTGATGATGACCCAGTCTCCTTTATACAGGATCCCAAATTCCTTGTGTGGAGCCCCGTCAGTCGGACTGATATCTCGTGGAATTTTGAGAAGTTCCTCATTGGCCCAGAGGGTGAGCCTTTCAAGAGATACAGCAAAAAGTTTGAGACCATTGCCATTGAACCAGATATCCAGAGGCTACTTAGGTTGACCAAGAACTAATTAACAAATGAGTCTCATATAAACCCACTGAACACCTCAGCCTTAAAATATGTCATCTGATGTTGGTACTACTGTGACACCCTCTGCTTTCTCTTATTTTACTTCATGATGGCGATACTCTAAACTTTAAAGGAGTATCAACTGAGAAAGTGTAAATATAAAAGAAATGTAGAGGATGCTAACAATGACTTGCTGACATGGTTATCATTTAATAAAAAAACTCAACATCAAACTTGTCTTGTGATGGGATATTTTGATGACATTCTCCTGCAGAAGAGGCAAGAAGTAGTAAGACTACAAATTACAACAATATATCATACAGTCTTATCTATGATGAGTTATTTAGTAAAACAGCTGGTAGGTCAAACCACCACTTAACAGAGATGAGTGAGCCTCTTGATAATTCGGTGTCCATTAGGTAGTGCTCTTGAGGCACTTTTACACAACATTTAGTGCTGATTTACTTATATGAGGCCTGTCACAGTAATAGAAAGGTATGTTGCTGCTGCACTGAGGAGCTTCTTTGCTGAAAGCCACATTCGCTCAGTGTTCTCCTGAAACTGATCACAGCTGCACCGTTTGTTGATGTCACACAAGTCCACATTTTCCACTTCATCCATCTGCAGTAACACAAATCCAACAAAGACAAATAAGTGGCCTCAGCTGTTGAATGGTTTAAGAAGACACGTTATTTTGTAAGCCTTGTTGATTTGCAGTTTCTAGGGCTTTACAAGTCTGTGGTTTGACTGAATACCTGTTTCTCAACTCTGACGTACAGAGTATGATCTCTTTCATTTGCACACTGAACACCTGAATAAATGTTGATAATGTTTACCCCAGTGTTTTTCAGCCAGATCCTTGCTGTCTATTTTCTGTCCAGAGCAAGCTGTCACATGATCAGGATTACCTAATCTTTGTCTGTGATTCACATTCCATCCTTCATTCCTTTCTCTCTCTGCCTTTCTTTTCTCCTAACTGTCTTAGCAAAACAGTAACATCCATCTCAGGCTTTTTCTAGCGTTATTGAAGAGTAATGTACACCAGGTCATCTTTTTCTTTATATTTTTAGTAATAATGCGTTTTTCATGCAGTTTCTTGCCCATTCCTCACCCAACATGTGTCTTAAATGTATTTGAGTAGACTGCCTGAGACATAAATGTGGCCATATTTGTAAAAGACAATATTAATAAATTTAAAACAAACATATTATGCCAGCCACAACTTAGGAGTGATTAGTTCTAGAAGATTTCAGGCTTCTTAAACTGTGGAATGTCCTTGTTTAGGCTGAATCCTTAAAAATATGAATTTATGACCACATCTGATGTGATGTTTTCCTGGAGCTGAACTGAATTTAGTGAATGAAGTTTATAAATAAGTTTATACTGGAACAAAACATTGATTTGATTTATATTTAGTATAACCTGATGCAGTATAGCAGTATTAGTTTGTTCAGATAGAGCAGAGCAAAGAAAAAAAGAAGCATAAAGCTTGTTGTGCATTTTAAAATGTGTATTGCACAATAATGTCACCTCAGCTTGTTTAAACAATATGCAAGCAATTTATTTTCAGTTTGACAGGATGCTCCACTGGCATGAAACATAAGTTACCACAATGCACTAGACTGCTAATAGACAGTCTTCCTTTTTGATTTCTGTGCTGTAATGTAATGTAACTTACAAATATAAGTTAAAACATGACCATGCAAGGAAGAAAGTATATACCACTGCATCTCCAAAATGCAGGGGGTTCTGCAGTTGGGCAGTGGTATGGTAGTGAAGGGGGAGTCTTACATTTTTTTCATCCCGGGGAGGGTTGTATTTGAGATGTGTGTGTCAGACTTTGAGCGCTGGAGGGGTTGTTCGCCCAGGGCACCAAACGGACTAGGACCATCACTGCCTGCAGATTTTACTGTCCAAAAACAATGTTACGCTTTATTAAACAAAGACAAGTCAAGCACTAGGACCATGCGGAAAACAGGCCACTCATGCTGAAGCCTGTTTCCCTTTAGAGCGCCAGCAAGCTCATCGATTGGCTCTGCCATTTCTTGCTAGCGTGTGATTGGCTGTCACGCCATCTGGCTCACGACCAAAAGTCAAGAGCACACTTTTTAAGTGCGATTCATGCAACACTCACTGATTTTCTTTCTTCCATTTAGTGGAGCATGTGTGCGACTCAAATGCTTCCCACATGCTTTTTATGCTTTTGCGCTTGGAATTCACTGCAAACAGCCAATCAGAAAGCAGTAACGGATCTTATAATTCTGCCCCTAACTGCTCCCCGGGCACCATGGATTGGGCTGCCCACTACTTCGGGCACATGATCTCACAGCCTAGTGTGTTCAATAGTGGTTGTCTCACTGCATAGATGGGTTAATCATGGAGGTCAAATTCCATTGTGTGCAGTCACACTGGCAAAAAATTCAGAAAGATATTCTACATGTATTACAACAGCTGTGAAAACATGTCCCACAACAAAAGTGAAATATAGTGAACTCATTATTTTAGTACTTTTTGACAGACTTTCAGTGATTAACTTTTACTTCTGTGTGAATCATTCAAGTTTGTAGCACCCTGTCCTGGGCTTAGGATAGCGTAATGCCCTGTTCTGTGCCCGGTGAGGGGGTAAGGGACTAACCGCGACCCTGATCAGGATTAAGCGGATGGTATAATGGGTGGATGGATAGTTTGTAGCTACTTTGCAGGGTGTCAATCTGGTACACAAGGTTTTAGAGAAACTTTGTACATTTTACCATCATATAATGAAACTGCTCAATAAAACTTATTAGAAACTGATGTACTGAAATCCAGAAAGTACAGTTATTTGGGTTTATCTGTACCATTATCTCAATATCATGGCCTAATTTTCTTGTGATCTTGATAAAACAACTTTTGTTTTCTTGAAGTCATAAAGTAAGTCATAATAGTGACAATAGAACAACACACAGTAGTCCTTTTTTGTCCTTTCTGGAGTTTCCTACTGAAGTGCTGTTCATGCATACACAGGGATATCACTACTGAACACACTGCTGTTATAAAAAGCATAACATATTAACATACCATTTTGAGAAATTTTGCAAACTTTTCCAGTGACTTGTGTCCTAATGAACAGACTCCCTTTTTATCCACATGATCCTGTGACTTTGAATTTAATTTGATGACGAATTGCACGCTTATCTCTACCACACCCCACCACAGCTAGTGAACTAGTGCTCACTGCTGTCAGCAGCACTGCAACCTGACCTGACTGTGATTGTCTAAATTTATGAGCAATTCATGTGTGTTTCAATGACACACGCCTGTATTAGACATAACTAATGCACTACTCTCTCTATAATCGGAATGTGGCGTGAAATGACATATCAGAGTATCATTGATGAAATCCGAGCCTGTGAAGGATGTGTGGTAAAGGTGGGCTGCCGTGCCACAGCATCGCGTTTTCTCTCTCACTTCTCGGTCAAATCGGCTTCTCGCGAGATTCCAGTAGTTGCCAGGTTCGCAATTTTCAAGGCAAATCGGACAATTTTGAAAATGCTGTCGGAGTTCCAGAGATGGCGTGATGCGGATTTTGGGCTATTTTAAAAATTGACAATGACCGCCAAAAAGTTCTTATTTCTTACACGGCAGAAAATGAATAAATAGTCTTGGTAATGTCTTAGACAGACTTCTTAATATTAGAAAATTGAATAGAATGGGGTCTGAAAATATATATTTGTGCAGAGAGGAAGGAAAAGGGTTTTTAAAATACAAATAAGTAGCTTACAATTTTGTAGTAATTTTTTTTCATTGCATAATAATAATAATAATAATAATAATAATAATAATAATAATAATAATTACACGCAAAAGACTTCAACAATATAAATTTGAAAATAAAACGAATGCCAAATAAGGTTAAATTGAGATTTAAAAGGAGCACATCAGTACTTGAAAACCCTTAAAAATCTTCTTCACACTTCTGTTTTTGAATTATTTAGATTTTGAGCTAGTTTAAGCTTGTGGTGGGCGGGTTTCTGGAAGACAATTGGTCTGTTGAATTGTTCGGGACGTGGCAACCCTGGTGGAGAGAATCGCAGTGATCTCACCGCTCAGAGACCCGCCGTACAGCTGGACTGAGTCGCAACTTTGAAGCAAACTTTCAGCTCCCAGCAGAAGGAGATAGCGGGGATTTAGAGGACGTGGTGGCGGAGCAGAAGCGGGCGAATTTACGGAGAGCAGGCTGACTCCTGCGGTGATTTCTCCGCTTACAAACGAAAGGCTGCTTAGTATTTTGATCATGCCAGGCAGCAGTTGAAGAAGAGGAGAGTGAGAAAGGTGAGTGAAGCCGTTCACATGGATGCCACCCCTTAACTATTACAGCTGTGAATGGTTTATTTATATAATGTCTAACATTAGTTCAGTGAGCACACTGAGAGCTGCAGTTTCTGTCTGATTCTTCAAAAACACAAAACCCCCGTGTGTCTGAGTGAGTTTCAATGCGGAATGAGGGCTAGGCTGTTTCCCTTCCAAAAAATCCAACACGAAAACATTTCGACGACACGTACTGAACCTGGTTTGCTCAGCCTGCCTGTTTTTGAGACAAAGACTCTAAACTGGGCTTTCAGATGGTTGTCAAGTTGTAATACTCTTTGGAAGGTTATTTCAGGTGTTCCCAGCTTCCACCAACCTGGGCCCAGTTCCCATAAACGTTGTAGTGAAGAGAGAGAGTGTGTGTATTTAGAGTGATGGGCTCTCTCCACAACTCTGTTTTGTTTTGGGGGAATGAGCCCAGGTTAGCTGGAGCTAAAGCTATCTGCAGTTCCTGTGTGCTGCTGTGGGCAGTGGAGCTCAGTTTTAGCTAAGTGACTGCGGTCTTACTCATTTCACTGTTTAATTTTTAGATCAAGACAAGCATTTAGGACAACTCACTATTTTAAGTAATTAGGAGGGTCATTTCTGATAGCTGTTGAAGACCTTTTAGCAGTTGAATCTCAGTGAAAGTGCTCACACAGAGGAATTTGACCTCTGCATATAACCCATCAGTGCAGTGAAACACACACACTAGGAGCAGTGAGCAGCCCTGTCCACAGAGTCCAGGGAGCAGTTAGTGGTTAAGTGCCTTGTTGAAATGTCCTGTTGGACATTCTGTTCACAAGAATGGTTCCTAGCCCACATTTTAGTCCAGACACACAATTTCATTCATGCTGTAAAATTCATATTAATTTAATGTTTTACATATTTCATCATTTCTAATATTTTGAGTGTAAAGTTGCATCATGTATTAAAGTTTCAGCTTTTCTATACTTAAATTCGGCAATCAAATATGTGCTCTAACTTTCACTACTTCTTGAAATTTAGGACTATTTAGACACCATTTTTATATTTTGTTGACAAAGAGCTCTGCATGCATTACAGAGATGACATTTTAAACAGGACAGACATACTGTAGAAGTGTCTGCTGTATCAAGCACACGTCTTTGTTTTTAAAAACAAACTAGTGTTTAGTTTAAAGCTTAGTATCAGTTTGATATTGAGAATAGTGATACTAGGCATCACTATCAGTGCTTTTTGCTTGTAGTGAATCAGTCCTTGCTCTGTTGTTGTCCTTTGTCATAGTGTTTTGTCTTTTTTGTCACTTTGTCCTCTCAGTAGTTTTCCGTTAACTCGTTGTAAGAAGTGTGTAAGACTCGAGCACTTTCTCAGGACATTCAGATTTACACTGCTGAGCTGGACTTTGTGACCAGCTTGTGTTCTAACAGTTATGCCCTTAGCATCATCAGAATCAGATTTATTGGCCATGTATGTTGATACAAGCAATTTGTTTCTGGACGCGGGTGTCTGTCTAGCATTATATCAAATGTACATGTAATATATGTATAACTAAGACAATAGAGTCAACAGTATATATTGTATACATCATTACACTGAACAGTTAGGTTGATTATATTTCTGAAAGTTCTTTGACATTTCAGTGTTTTTTCTTCATCAAGGACATTAATAGTGAGCTTGTCCTGCTTTGCTGCAGTAATAGCTTCTACTCTTTTGGAAGAGTTTACACAAGATGTCAGAACATTGCTGTGAGGTTTTGATTGTAATTCAGCCATGAGAACATTAGGTCAGTTACCGATATCAGATGATGATTTCTGGAACTTCACTCCATCTCTTCCCAAAATGTTTGATGGAGCTCCATTACTCCAGAGAACAGAGTTCCACTGCTTCATTCCCCAGCGCTGGTGGGGTTTTATAACCTTCTAGCTGACTCTTTTGGGTATGGTGTCCTTAGGTTCACAAGGCTTCTCTAGGTCATCTTACTCATTTGACGTTACTACTATTTGGAGATGATAGAAAATGCAGAACTGAAGCCCTGTGCAAGCACTAAGTTTTGCTTATTTGTGGACATATAGTGTCAGTGAATGGAATGATTGGCTGTTGACTGGTGGAACATATAGGAAATACACTGTAGAAGATGATTCAGCAATTGTTCTACACTTTTATTTTATTTTGATTAAAATGGTCTGACCTAGTTCCCATGTTTTGCACCTTTAGCTTGCCGTTCCACCCTAGGAAGAATCTGGCAGCATGAGTGCATTGCTTTAGAGCTAGCAATGATGGAATTCAGAAAAAATGCAATATATTATTTGAACAAATTATATTATTTCAACAGCTGTTGCAGCCTACTGCTAATTCTTGCAGTTCAGGTTGGCAGAATCAAGCTGTTGTTGCTCCACTTTTTTCCAGTTTGAGGTTTTTTATATAACATGGATAAACATGAGTGCAAGTTTGAAATAAATTGATAGTGTCCTTAAGGCCCTTTTCCTCCTTCATAGGTAACTTTCACAAGAAAGCAACTTCCAGACAAAAGCAGCTGCTAAATACCTTTCACATCACATTACGCAGTGTGACTGTTAAAGCGTTTACCTCAGAGATCTCGAGTCAGCGTTAAGTGACGAACAGATTGCAGCTGGGTGTTCTTCTTCCTGTGTGAGGAGCATGACTTGCATTTTAGTGCTTTACCCTCATCCATGCTTAAGGCACCTGCCCTGCATGCTGATGACAGCTCCCCAGCACTAGGAATAGTTTAGGATGAAGCCAAACATCTGCATGGAATGGGTGGATGGAAACATATTGTTCCCAAGTCTCCTATTCTGATTGTTTTTATTCTTTAACTTAGGTAAAAGATTCTATTTAAAGGCAAGTGTGTTTCTGGGAAGCAACTGGAGGGGCTGGAATCTGCTTTTGCATCTCTAGAGCATTGTGGGGTTTCCTGCATTTCAGACTGGGGTGTGAAGGAGGAGTGAATACAGTGGAGTACTTTTGCACACTCTTATACAATAATAGCTGCACAGACAGTTTTCAGTTCACACACTGTTTCTGTCCTTTTTCTTTATGCATGTTGCTCACATTTGTCAGGCACTCATATCAGGCACTCGTTCATAAATAAATGAAAGCTTAGATCTTTTTTGTAATTGTGTTGGCCAAAACAGAAGTGCTGTTACTTGGCTCACTGTTGGATTTATGTGAATAACCACAGGCATGTTTATTGCTCAAGGATGCAGCATAGTCTAAAACTGGAGAAAAAAGTGCTGCATGTGCAAAACTTTGCTTTTACTTTTTAGAAGTTGTTGCATCGTAAGAAGTCACGGGGGATACATTTTGGGGGAACTACAGTTTCACCTGCAGCATTAGGGTTAACTGTGAATCTGTGAAGGAAGGAAGGAAGGAACGTTACACTTATATAGCGCCTTTCTAGATACCCAAGGACGCTTTACAATCAACACACCATTTACACACACTCAACCACAAACACCGGTGAGAAGCGGCAGCCTAATCGCGCACAGCGTACTCTCAACCGGAAGCGACCGTCCACCTGGAGGACTGCATCGAGCACTAGGGGGATCACCCAGGACAGAGTGCCAACCATATCTGGGCATACATACATACATACACAGACATACACATTCATACACACCAGGGTAATTTTTTTTTTTTTTTTTTTTAAGAGTAGCCAATTCACCTGATCTCCATGTTTTTGGACTGTGGGAGGAAACCGGAGTCCCCGGAGGAAACCCACGCAGACACGGGGAGAACATGGAAACTCCGCTCAGATGCGGACTCGAACCCAAGACCTCAGTGCTGAGAGGCGAACGTGCTAACCACTAAGCCACCGTGCCGCCCGTTTGTAGGTTTGTAAATTGAGTGATAATTACATGTGTTTAAAAGTGTGCTGATGTGCAGGATTTGTCAGCTGCTCAAGGCTGCAGTGGTGTTGGGAAAGATGCAGGTTTTTCTATCTGAAGCTTCTGGTATCTTTGTCTGATATGCTGAGTACCTCACCATGTTCCCTTGTGGTTCAAAACCATGAGAGGAGAACATTTCTTGACACTGTTGTTCTGACAAAGTGAAAATGGCTAAAAATGCAGAAGATTTTCAGGAATTCATCAAATTGAGAAGTTGGTAAAATAGTCATAGGTGTGTAACACTTTACAACAGTTGACTTTGAAAATGTAGTTTATGGGAAAATCTCAGTTGATTATTATGAATGTTATGTTGCTGTTTTGTGAACATGTTTGTCTGGAGGAGCAGCTTCCATAGTGATGCAGTATACAGTAAAATAAGCTCTACCTACACTTGTTTTGCTTTTTGCCTTGGAATGTAATTTATGCATTTAATTTGACTGAATGTTCTAATTTGGATGAAGCACTGTACACTTGTACCTCTGTCATATACATTTTAGTGAGTTGTTGAAAGCCTTTTATATGGTTCGACACACCAGTGTGTTGCAGAGTTCTTGCAGGTGCTTAGTTATTGTAAATGGTGTCTGTACTTGATCACGTTTTGGTATTCAGAATCAATTTCTAGCTCATCCTCCAGTTGAATGAAAGAAACAGATTATTGCAACCTTTTGTGGTGATCATACTGTAGTGGCTAATGCTGTGATGACCATTATGATGTACTGTGTGGCCCTTTGATTCAGGTGCATAGAAAAACAGACTCAGCGTTTTGTCTTTTTGGAAAAGGCAGGTCTGCCAGATCCAGGGCTGCTGTGGAATGGATTTGCAAGTCAATGTGCCCTTCTGTAACGTGGCCTGACTGTGCTCTCTCTCACCATTGTTTGATTAATTTGCCTGTGTTCTTTAATAATGCCTATGACTGAGCTTCCTGTTGGACTGTTGGGAATGGTAAAGCTTTGTGTACCTAGAACTACTGTGCAGCAGCCAATGGAGCGAGGGAGCAGAGCCTTGTGATCTCAGTGGAGGTGATGTCATCTTTTTCAGCGTGCCGCGTGGAAGGAAAAGCACATGAACAATGAAAACTGCCTTCTCCGTTGTGTTTTGTCTGTGTTCACATAACACTTTGCGGCCATTCGCATCAAAACTGGACTTGATTCATTTCCCTGTTCTCCAATCCTTTTCAGCCAAGTCTAGCCATTACTGTCTTCCCTGAGACTGCGATTCAGGTAAATGGATGGGAAAAGTCCCATTACTCCATTGATTTGTCAGGCTGTGATGATAAGTGGATATTTGGTTATTTGCTTCGCAGGAAAAGCAGCATATGCAGCTCCAGAGCCTTGCGTGACCTGCTGCTCCACATAATGAATTGCCACCAGACTTCAGAATGGAGTTAAGTAGGTGCTGAAGTGTTAAATTACAAGAGCCTGAACACACAGCTGTGTCTGACTCTGCTAATTTTAGTTCCAATTGCCCATGTTGTTAACAAAACACTTTTATAATCTCCTGAAGGCGAATAGAAATCAAGATGGCCAGACTTTTCCATCACAAAGGATGTATATAGTGTTTTCATATCTTCACTGACCCGAGAAAGGACCATTCAGATGATAATATCAGCCTTCTGGAAAAAATGGAGAGTGTGGTTTAACCCACAACCACAGCACAACCAGAAGGAGCGTGTTTTCTTGTCTGGCTCGCTTTCCTGAACCCTGCTGTATCTGAAAATAGTTAGCTCTTGGCAGACCTCTGTCTGACCAGACAAGTGTCATGAGGCTTGAGAAGGAAAAGAGTCTCTGTACGCATCTCCCTCATGTTCTCCTGTGTGCAGATGTGTCCAAACATGTCCTTCTTGTATCTTCACACCAGCCGTCCTGGGGGACTGCACAAGACTGCGCGAGGGTACAGGCAGGGGCAGTGTGAGCTAGATTTTTAATTTATCTGTATTTGTCAGGACAAGCTGATCTGGATAACCTTCCTCGGAAAAAGAGATGTAATCAAACACAGAGCGTAGTATTATATTTGTTATACAATCTGTGTAATATTATTTACGTAAAGCCAGGTGTACACTGCCGTTTTAGCCCATTTGAAGGATCTGTCCTAATTTGAGCTTGATCAGCTGACATTTGATGTGAAGTTTGAGAAGGGAAGCCATGCCCAGTTTTCCCAGTTAACAGCCCAAATGAGCTTACTGCCTAAAGAAGTGGGCAGTTGGACAACCGCCTGGATTTGTGACCTGTCAGAAATTTTGGATGCTTCTCTCAGTTTGAGCAGCTTTTTTATGCCTGACTTCAGAGACGCGCTCTTCACCTGTTGGCATTCTCCTGTTTCTCACATTTTGAGATCAATACATGTCACCTAAAGATTCATGTACACTCAAGATTGTATTTTTTGCGAGGTAGTGGGGGGGAGGGGGGTCAGACTGATTTACCTTCTCTGGACTCT
>BRDA01000315.1:21375-31671 GCA_036984385.1 Crenuchus spilurus | reverse complement strand
ACCCCCCCCCCCCCAGTAAGTAAGTAAGTAAAATGTATTTATATAGCACTTATCACAGACAGCAGTCACAAAGTGCTGTACAAGAAAAAGAATTCTCTGATTGGCTTTGGCCCTGTTCTTACCCCAGTTAGAGACAGTCGGATGAGTCTTTGGCTAATACAGGAGGTGCCTCAGTGTGTATCTCATCATTGTATTGAAGTGAGGAGATGAGTCTGCCAAATTTTAAATTGCTCTTATTCTATGAACTCTAACAGACCACTATGATTACTATTAATGGTACTGATCCATTATTTTAAATAAAGGTATGGCATTTATGTATTGCCCAGTGAGCTGGCTTAGCTAGGTAGGTATTTAGCTAGTAGGTCAGCTGTAGCACTTGCAGCACTCAAGCCTGGATTGATGTTCACCTCTGTGTTCCCTGCACCCTAACCTCAGGCCCTCTCCATTATTACAGTGTTCTCACCTCTTTACCCCTTACCTGTTTGCATCCCTGTATAAACATACTTTCTCTTAGCTGTAATGAGTTCAGTACAGTATTGATTAATTGTATTCACGATATGCTCTGGAGTCTCTTGAGAGAGTCTCTTGCCATTTTTTGTAGTATCCACTGTTCACAGATCACTTTTGTGGCATGTCGATAATTTGATATTTTGGGGAGCTGAAATTAGGGGCTTGTTCTGGCAGTTTATTTATCATCATTTTGCAAAAAGGCATATAAATAAGTAAATAAATACATAGAGTTGTAAATAAAGTGTTTTCCCTGAGCAGCACCACTCTAGATCATTATAAAATCAGTGTTTGATAATAAAACACATCAGATCAATAAAAAATATACATTGACTTCAGAATGGGGTCCTCAGTATTCATGTTGAAAGTCATGGTGTCCCAAATTATGTGTAAATGTGTTGTTTTCAGTTCAGATCAAGTTTCAGTTTTCGGTTTCTTTGCCCATTGTCTATGTATTATAGTGGGATTGTTGTAAAAAGCCAGAATATAGCATCACCAAATAAGAAAGTGTGAAAATTCATCAGTATTCATGTGCATGCTTATTTAGTTTAATAATTTGGTTATATGTGATGGAATAAAGGTCCTGATGTTCTGTGCTGTTTGGACTCTATGACCTGGGTTGCCAAGTTCCCTTTGTTAACAGTATTACTTTTAAGCCACAAATGAGATCAGGTTTCACTTTGCTTTGTTTTTCCACTTTTTGTTCCTTGTTTTCTTTGAGTCCGATTGAAATTGTAAACTTACGATATTGTTTTATGACCTGTGTTCAGTTTCAAGGTAGTTATCAGGAAAACAAAGCTGAAGTCACACATGACGTATGCTGTTCTAAAGATTAGGGTCACTCATTACATTTAACATTTTTCATAACAACACAACTTTCTATTTCTGATGTATTTTTTGAAGAATAAAAACCTTCTATAGAAGAAGGGTTGTGGAAGGACTGTGTCACTTTTTGTTCAGTGTTTGTGTGTTCTCTGTCAGACGTCATGGGATGTAGGAATAGCATGGATACGTCTTTCATTTCTGATTAGTGCCACAGCATTTCACTAATGTTGAACAAAATAGCCTTTTTTTTCTTTTTCAAAGACGTATTCTACTTGAAAAATGTTTGGAACATATCTCCTATTCTAGTCTATAGGATGTTCACTTAGCTTGTTTATGGACTAATATCTCCTATTTTAGTGTACTTACAGTATTCCCACATCCCATGACACCTTGCAGAGAGTAAACCGCTGTTCAAAAGCCAGTGGAGGCTGGTGATAAATATTCTAGGTGGGGCTGTTTGAGTCAGTTTCCTCAACTGTTTAAATATTATTTAACACAAACTGCAGGACATCACTGCTCTGTCAAACAGGCAGTAACTATTAAATTGGCATTAAAAAAATCAACAGACTAATAGTTATTTGTCATTAGTTGCATGTAAATGTGCGAAGATAGAAAGTACGGTATGTATCATTTGTCTGGTTCAGAAACATATACAGTAAAATTAGAAAAAAACTAAAACTAAATATTAGGCATTTCTGGAGTCATGTATTACATATTGTTAATGTCCGAGGATCCTAAAACCACCGACTGATTCTGCTGAGGTGATAAAACCATACAGTCAAGAAATTTGAGGACGCTCATTGGTTAAATTTCTGTTGCTATGTGTGTATCTTGTGTCAGCAGATCAGTGATTGGCTGCTGCTTCACTGACTGGTTGATATTTCTGCCGCCTCAGAAGAGAGAGAGAATGAACCAGGAAACTAATTTTGCCCAAATATAATGCATAGTATTGTGCATGTTTAGCTCATACATATTTAAATACACAGGTATTGGTTATTTTAAAAATGTGTATTTAAAAATTAAAATACAAAACAATTTCCACCATGAAGAGCAGTGCCCTGTAGGCCAGATGTCAATGTCTATAACTTAGAAGCTCACTGTCTCCAAAAAGCAGTGAAATTGTCCTACCTTACCTTTCTATCATGGACTATTTTGTATCTTTGGCTGAAGAATTTATTAATATTATCATAGTTTCAAAATGGCCTTAAAAACGAAAATTCCTCAGAAATGTACTGTTGTTTTCTGAAACCTCAAACTTTTGAGTGGTATTGTATGGCTGTAATATCAAAATATGGGTCCAAACTGAAACTGTATTCTTCTCATAAAACTATAAATCATCATACAGGCAATATAAAAAGTAATAACAAAGATTTACAGTCATGTGTGGAATTACATTTGTTTACAGTTCACTATAAACAGGTTTAATCTTATCAAACAGACTTGGTGTGCTTTTGTACACCCCTCTGCTTTGCTTTTTAAAAATCACATTGAAGATTTAGTTCCTGAGATTTATTTATCAGACTGGTTTTCTGTACAGGGATTAAGTTTAGTTCTAGACTGTATGACTATTTTTCTTTCAGTGGGGACTCCAAAAGCTATCCAGTCCAGGTCTTAATCTCTGTTGACTACCTAAGTTAAGGCTGTTTGATGTACTCTTGGCTTTATTCCACTGAGGTCTTGCCCTAAACTACTGTTTAACTGGCTCTCAGGCTGATGGGCATTTCAAACTTTGCACTGCTCTGACATTCCATGTGTGTGACCTTCTGTCTCAGGGGTCAGTTTATCATCAGCGATCACCTGGCACCCTCAGTTAAAGCAAAACAATGTCATTGGTTTTGTTTGTCAGACCACAGGTTTTGAAATATTCTGTGGAAAAAATGTCATGTTTAGTGAGACCTTTTATTATTAGGACTATATTAGTCATATGGCAGTCATTCTGGCATTCCCCGTTTTGTCTTGGGCTTGATTTATTTTTTAACTTGCCCATATGCTGACTGGTGCAGCAGGAGAGGAGAAATTATAGTCATCATGACTGTGAGTGTCTTGTTTTGTTCATTGAGAAATTCTTGAGAAATGCCTTTTGATGTAGGATGGCCCTTGAACTTCAGATGGCATTTAGCATCTAAAATATGTGCAATTTTATTGGAGACTACACAATATACTCCGTCATTCATCTGCTTACACACCAGCTTAATTACAGAACCGTGCATGTGGTTCTACTTTAACACACATGGCTGTGTTGCCACTTGCTACATTTTTTTTCAGCTTTGTGCTTTTTTGCACAAGAGGTATTGAAGCATGGAATGTGAAGTGAAGCAGAGGATGGACTGGAATTCAGCCGCAGCGTCAAATGACTGGTATCTGGTGAAATCACTTTTTTTCCACAGAAAATATCAACCAAGAGTTTAGTATGAGTGTAAGAAAATATCAATGCACTTGAGTATTGCAATATTATGTTTTGTGATACTGTTTTGATTCTCAAAAACAAAGTATTATTGATGTTTAATTAATAGGTGATATGCAAATACAAAAGCAGTGATTTATTTTGTGCTGTTTAAACCCTGACTGGTAGTTGGCAGTGTTGTAATCCATCTTCAGTAGAGATGAATCCATCATTGTTTTTGGGGTTGACACCGATCAATGACTGTCTTTCAGAATGACTGGTTGATCGCTGTTACCAATTTGGCTAGATGCCAAATATCCTTTCCATGTGCTGCATTATTGTGCAGGGCTTCAGAAATGTCCCGTGCATTGTTTCTCAAGATGAACTTTACTTTGTTTTTTGTAATCGACCAATTTAAAATATTGAATGCTCAGCAACATCTGTGAGAGCCTGCTCTGTTACAGCTCTGTTACTTACTGTGCTTGGCTGAGTGAGTATCATGTTAGTGGTGATTACTAGCTCTGCTGTGTTACAGTTCTGCTTGGGTGAGTGATTATCAGGTTAGTCTTGTTAAGTCTTTACTCTGCTACCCCCACAGTCATTAAACTTGTACACATTTTTTTGAAACTCTGCCAATACCGAAACGTAGCCGGTCATTCCTTTCATCTCTGGTCTTCAGCCATTAGATTTTTCCACATAAACAAGTCCAGCAAGGACATACTGCTGACATTAGCATTAGCAAGCTTAGTTGGCTATTACATTACATTACATTACATTGCATTTAGCGGACGCTTTTATCCAAAGCGACTTACAATAATGGTACCATCACCAAAATCACAGTATATTGTCTTGCTTACAGTATTGCAGTATAAAGCAATATACTGAATTGTCTGCTGTATTGAATCACCAGGTTCTTGCCAGTACATTGACCTCAGCAGAGACTGTTGTTGTACTTTGGCCATTACTAAGTTTCAGTTGAAAACTAACATTACACAGTCTACTACATGCATGAGGAATCAAACTGGAAACTTATGACATAAATGGATAACCATCAAAGTGTAAAGTATCGTGCAAGCTGTATAAGAAAGAAGCAACATATGCAGAGATGTAAGCAAGTGTAATTGTGTAAAATCACTATAAACAAGTGTAATCTTATAAAATGGAGTTAAAGGGCTCTCCGAAGTAGTCTTCTACCAGATTTAAAATCTTCAAGCAGAATTAACGACTGCATTTTAGTGTTTGTCTGGAATTAATTCCAGCTGTGGGGCATATTACAATAAAAACTGAACCAGTCCTGTGAGTCTTCTCTGAGCCAGAACAGTAGTCTGAAGAATATTAATGAACATCCCAGGATGTGCAAAATTTGACTTCCAGGCTAAATGATGGATTGTTTTGAGGTAGTTACATCTGTTTTGGTGCCATAGCAGTCTTCATTTCTAGTTTTAGTGGCATTAAGAGATGACAAAATTATGACTAAAAAGAGTAAACAGTCAATCTTTTAAGAAAATCTGCTCAATTAATTTACGGTTCTTTTTTTAATTGTACTTTTAAGAGAAATACTACAAACAGTCCACTTAATACTGTCAAATTTCAGAGTCTCCAGAGACTAGTGTATGTTAATTCATGCAGATTTAAATATTATGGTATTTTGATATATTTGGAAATAATGCTATTTTATGAGTTTCTTCCAGCACTGCTTGCTTTCCACAGTTAATGGTTTTTATTTTCCTCCTCTTGTAAAAGTGATCAATCTCAAAGTCTACGTGGGCATGTACTGTGTATCAGATGAGATGTGGATATGAGCCACGTCCTTTAATTTCATTGTGTAAACTTGGGTTCAATTCAAGTGGTTGCAGTTGTGAATAAAAAATGGTGCTTTTTTTGTGCAAATAAAATTCCATGCAAAAGTTTTAGACTGCTAAACATGTTACTAATAGCCATTTACAGTATATTGGCAGTATGTGTGCTTTGTTTGTATAAAAAAAAAAAAAAAACACAACATTAGGGCGGCATGGTGGCTTAGTGGTTAGCACGTTCGCCTCTCAGCGCTGAGGTCTTGGGTTCGAGTCCACATCTGAGCGGAGTTTCCATTTTCTCCCCGTGTCTGCGTGGGTTTCCTCCGGGGACTCCGGTTTCCTCACACAGTCCAAAAACATGGAGATCAGGTGAATTGGATACTCTAAATTGTCCATATGTGTGTGTTTGTATGTATGTATGTGTGTGCGTGTGTGTTCACCCAGCGATGGACTGGCGCCCTGTCCTGGGCTTAGTTGAATAGTGTAATGCCCTGCCCTGCGCCCAGTGAGGGGGTAGGGGACTAACCGCGACCCTGATTAGGAATAAGCGGGTGTGATAATGAATGAATGAATGAACAACAACATTAGAATAATTACAAAAACATAACTTCGGTACAAAGTTGCAAGACTTACATAATACATCAAACTCGTATAAAGATGTTAAAATTGTTTTAGATTATATCTGCACTGTAATTTTCCGTTTCCGTTCTGCTGTTTTGAGCATTAAAGTCCCGGCTGAGATGCTACTGGCCATAACTCAAAATTGGAAGTGTCCAAACCTGTGTGCAACCTCCGAGTAAATGTAGTTTGTTACCACTCAGCTGTTTTAACAATACCAAGGGTCACAGGCAGGCAAAGAGAGAGAAAAGGAAAGTTTGTTTAGCTCTGGTCTGGTACAGCAATTTTCTCATGGGAGTCAGTTAAGCGACTGGCCACTCTGTTCATTTAGGCACAGGCAGTGATCTGTCACTAACTGCAGATGCTGTTGCTGGATATAAATGCAGCCCAAGTGATGAACAGGGCATTTAACTTCAGATGAAATTAGCATTGAATTGAGACTCTGAGAATACAGTGTATATTACAAGTTTAAGGATTGCTTAATCATGTTTCAGTTTAATCTTTGACACATCTGACTGCTTTTGATCCATTGAAGTGTACAAAAATTTATAAATTGAACCACACTTACGATAGAAGCTAAGATGATGTTTCAGCACCTGCCGTTTGACATTTTTGGTGTTTTGATTCAGTGGTTAGTGTTGTTGTGTTGGGGGGAAAAGGTCAAAATGATTTGTTCATAGTAATCAGTTGATTGGTAAAGGTGCAGTAGATGGAGATCAGATCAAAAGGTTTCACATAATTAGCAGTGATGTCAGAATGAAGCTACATGCATTATTGATTTCGTACATGCCTTTGGATACAAGGTCTGTTTGCTTTTGTTCTTCCAAACAGAGTGAAACAGTCTAAAGTTTCCTACCTGTGAAGGTTGCAGAGTTTGTTTGGGCCTGCAGATCCCACCTCCTCTTACTCATCCTCGTTACTTCCTCTGATATCCAAATTCCACTCCGTTTCACCCTGGCTTCGTTTACTTGCCGGGGGGGAAATGTCTGTTCACCAGGAGGTGCCACATTCACAGTTTGTTCAGACAAACAGCTGTACTTTTGGTTTCAGAATATTTCTCTTTTTCAGGCCTTTGTTTGACATTGTTATCCTGTAGAATGTCTTCACTAAAGCTTTTGTAGCTTTCTGTTGGGTGTACTCATGAATGATGTCATGGTGCCAGGTTTGGAACTGAAAAAAAACCTTTTCTGTTTCAGTTCTTTCTTATACAGTCATTCATTTGTATTCTCCTTCCATAGCTGATGTAGCACACCTATTCTGACGATACCCATCGGAATAGTTTCATTTATAAGCCATGCCCAGAGTTGCTTTCTTATAAATACCACATCCTGGCTTTTTTCCAGTCACATGGATCTCCAGCATTGCTTGAAACATGAAGTGACCTCCAGTCTCAGACAGGTCAGTAGATTAGAAAGGTATTTTTCCAGCTCAAAGACTCTTCAGTGCCATCATTCCATACCTGGGGGGGTATTCCACAAAGCAGGATGTCCAAGTTAGCCAGATAAGTTACCTTAAGTGCAGTGTTGAAGATTGTCCAATAAACTCTTTTCCTAATGGACAGGTTTGACTGTGAGCCTAAGTTACCTGGCTAAACTGAGAAATCCTGCTCTGATTACCTCCCTGTTAAAGAATGATGCTTCTCTATGAGAAAAACAAATAAATCAAAGCTAATGGAACACCATTTACATTACATAACTAAGTGGGTTTTCAGGCAACCCAGTGGGTTGTGGTGGTTCTATTATGGGGCCACCCACCATTCATTTATTTATTTATTTATTTAAGTTTTAACCACAGAGCTTTTAAAATATTTGGACGTTTAGCATAATAATAAATGTGACAAGTGTTTAGATGATTATTTGCGAAAATCATACCTGTTTATTGGAAGTATTAATGACCTATGTTTTAAATGTCATGTCATACACCGTCATCGCTTTGCGATGGTAGGCTGCACAGACGAGTCACTTCTCTCCAATGCCATCTGTCTCTGGTTGCTTGTAGCAGGCTAAATAAATAAATAATAGTTATGAAATTGTGGAATTTGTCCATCATGGATAAAGGCATCTTTGGTTTGGTTTTATACAAGATGTAAAATTCATTAACATTTAAGATGTTTTAGTTAGTCAGGAATGAATGTCTGTATTTTAATAAGTTGGTTTGACATCAATAAGTTTAAAAACAAGTTTAAATGATTTATTTTTTTATATTTGTGTATAAAACAAATATTAGAAAAATTACATGACAATAGTACATGAAAATGTATGGAGATGCATGTATATTACATTATTACTAATATTTAATTTAAACATTAAACAAAATGATGAAAATGTCTAAAATGAATGATGTAAGTCACATGGATGTTTTGCGTGTTTAATGTGAGTGTCATTGGCTACAGACACTGAAACACTTCACATTTCTTCTGCTAATTGTGAGACGATCCCTAACACTGCAGCACGGAGCACAAACACAAAGCTAAGTGGCTGTATTCTGGCTTCATCATAACAAGTGTAGTTTAGTGAAGGTTGTGTTTGTAGTTTTTCTTCTTTCATTTCACCACCAAACTGTAACTGTGCTGGTGAATCTGTGTTTCAGTAACTGGTGAGTAAAAGCAGAATTCTGAATGTCAAAGGAGTGTCAAATATTAAACAAACAGTGCCATTAAAACATCATTGTTCAGTATAAGTTATTCAGTCAGATATTTTGGTGGAAGTTCATCAGGAATGACAGAAAAGGATCATTTCAGCACTCCAAACATTGTGCACTGTATTTTGAACACACAGCCCTTCTGGTAAATGTTCTCATTTCACATAAATCCACTATTTTAATAGGAGAATTAATAAAGTTATGTTGACATGAACCATACTGTATTTCTGGTTAAATTCTCTACCAGTTTGACGTGCCATACACCTACGTTCCCATTTGCAAAACTGAAGTTGAATCCAAGATGGCCACCATGTTGTTGACATGGCCTAAGAGGTTTCCTCCTTCCCCCACAGCTTCTGTCTAAAATTACATCACCGTCTGCCAAATCGTTTTCATTTTATGTGTGTGTTTAAACATCCTGTATAACATTTGATATAACAGCAAGATGGTATTCTAAATTGTTTAGCCAATTGTAGCAAGTTGACACATTTTTGCAGCCTTTATTTCAAATGGTTTCCTTCTCACTCTCCTCTGGGTGTGTAATACCCTCATGCCTGCTGACTGAAGCAGTGTAGCCAGTTCTGTGTAACTCTAGCCATGATGTTCACACTGTAGCCTGTAGTAATTCTGGACAGCTTCCAAAGAGCTACTTGCAAATCGATGTCCCTTTTTGTTCCTCAACATTGTTGTCCCTCACTCTGTTGTGAACGCTGAGAATTACAGTCACAAAACTATTTCCTCTAGGAACCTAACTAGGACCAAGGAACTGGAACAGGACCAAAACATATCTAGACACGTGCCGGGTTTCCATCTAAACATTTTTCAAATGAAATTTCAATTATGAAATTTTGATAGAAAAAATATTCATTCAGTCATGTTTCCTAACTCACCCTGATCAGGATCAAGCAGAAGATGATGTTGGATGGATCTTTATAGTCACTTGCAAACCTTTATGGCTGTAAACTCATTTCTTTAGCTTTTACATCTCTGCACTAAAAACACAAGTGGCTTCTCCCCTGTGCCGTTTAACAAACAGGATAATGCACTTAATACAGAATCTAGATGCTTGCTAAAACTCTGCATATTGAGCTTACCAAGTTTTTTGGGAGTGCAGGTGATGTGAGCAGGGCGGCAGCATATTAGAGAATCAGCATTGCTTTATATAAACTGGCCACTTGTGTGCTGTATAGGTTAGTGGGCGAAAGGTTTTGTGTAAGCATAGCAGTTCACCACTGTGTACATGCTTTAAAGATGAAACTAATGAAACTGTATATGGTATTACCAGACTTGCAGCTATTGATGTGTCATCATTTATTTGAAAAAAATCTTTTCTATCAACCTTTTTTTGCAGTGATGCTGATATTCTAACTTTTCCATTTTGTCCAGTTGTAAAACTCTTTTTGTGATATTTGGGTGCTTTTATTTATTTTTTTTTTTTTTGCACATTTTTAAAGCCTGCAAGAGCTTACTGGATGGAAAACTAGCTGCTGAGTGTTTGTATGCAGCTGAAGTTTTAAGTGGGCAGCT
>BRDA01000312.1:28920-49384 GCA_036984385.1 Crenuchus spilurus | reverse complement strand
TATATATATATATATATATATATATATATATATATATATATATATATGTTGCTACATTTATGCATGAATATGTGCTGTTTATGATTCACTTCTCCAAACCTTTCTCCACACCACCAGACTCCATACTGTGAAGAGGATGACCTCTATTAAAGCTGAAACATAACTGGACCCAGTTTGGCCATGAATTCTGCTTAATTAAAATGTGAAGAAGAAAAAATTCACAGAAGCTTAGATTTCTTTACAATAGTGCTGATAGAAACAAGGGGTCATGATGTCTGCCATGCAAATAGTTAGTGCACATGGACACATACAATAATATACATTCATTCATTCATTATCACACCCACTTAATCCTTATAAGGATCGTGGTTAGTCCCCTACCCCCTCACTGGGCGCAGGGCAGGGCATCACACTATTCAACTAAGCCCAGGACAGGGCACCAGTCCATCGCTGGGTGAACACACACGCACACACATACATACACACATACATGGACATTTTTAGAGTAGCCAATTCACCTGACCTCCATGTTTTTGGACTGTGGGAGGAAACCGGAGACCCCAGAGGAAACCCACGCAGACACGGGGAGAACATGGAAACTCCGCTCATATGTGGACTCGAGCCCAAGACCTCAACGCTGAGAGGCGAACGTGCTAACCACTAAGCCACCGTGCCGCCCCCAATAATATACAGTGCTGTGAAAAAATATTTGCTCCTCACAGATTTATTTTGTTTTTGCACATCTGTGACACTTAAATGCTTCAGATTACCAAACAAATATGAATATCAGACAAAGATAAGCAGAGTAAATACAAAATTTACAAAAATTACATAAGTTTTTCAATGATTATTTCATTTATTAAGGGAAAAAACAATCCATATTTTCTGGAAAGCTGGGATCAATTTCACTAACCATGGCCAGGTTTACTGTCAGCCCTGTAAAATCAAGAAATAATCTTAGATAGAGCCTGTCTAACAACATGAATTAGGCTAAAAGATCTAAAAAGCAACACATTATGCACTGATCGGAAGATATTCAAGAACAGATAGATAACAGATAAACATTGACATCTATCAGTCTGGAAAAGGTTACAAAGCCATTTCTAGTGTTCTGTGTCTCCAGTGCACCACAATATTATATTATTCACAAAAGTAGAAAACATGGAACAGTGGTGGACCTTCCCAGGAGTGGCCGGCCTACCAAAATTACTCCAAGAGCGTATTGAACGCTCATCCAGGAGTTCACAATAGAACTCAGAATAACATATAAAACACTGCAGGCCTCATTTTCCTCAGTTAAGGTCAGTGTTCATGATTCAACTAAAGAAAGATACTGCAGCAGGACAATGATCTGAAGCACACCAGCAATATCTGAATGGCTCCTTAAAAACAAAATTAGGGTTTTGGAGTGGCCTAGCCACAGTACTTAACTCCGATTGAGATGCTGTGGCATGACCTTAAAGAGGCCGTTCATGCTGGACAACGTGGCTCTAATGTGGTTGAATTAAAACAATTCTGCAAAAAAAAACCCTCCACAGAGATTTGAAAGACGCATTGCCAATTATCACAAAAATGCTTAACTGCAGTTGCCGCCAACAAGGGTGGCACAACCAGTTATTAGGTTTAGGGGGCAATTACTTTTTCACATAGGGACAGACTGGTTTGGATAGTTTTTTTTCCTTAATAAATGAAATAATTGAAAAAAAAGATATTTACTCAGGTTATCTTTGCCTGATATCCAAATGTGTTGATAATCTCAAACATTTAAGTGACAAATGTGCAAAACCAAAAAAATCTGTAAGGTAGGGATGGGATGGGATGGGATGGGATGGATGGATGGATGGATGGATGGATGGATGGATGGATAGATAGATAGATAGATAGATAGATAGATAGATAGATTATTGATCCCCGAGGGAAAATTCAAGAGTATATATATAAACAAATCTACACTGCTTGCACTCTGTCTACACAGCTACACTCACCTGCTGAGTTCCTGGGAAAAGATGTTGATTGCATATAAGCCTCTGACACCTTCACATATATGCAGATCACCCATGCTGTACCCCCCACCCCATGCCATCACAGATACTGTTTTTTTTAGACTTTTTGTTGGTAACTGTCAGGATGATTTTTTTCATCTCAGCACACGTAATCTGATGATAATTTTTTCTCAAAAACTAGCTAAAACATGGACTTGTCTGACCACAGAACATGTTTCAGTAACACTTTATAATAACTTTCATTAATAAGCCATTAACTAATGATTAATAACTGTGAACAAATCATTCGTTTTTGAGTATTTGAACATGAACAAATGTTTATAAATGACAGTACATGTAGTTACTAATGACTGTATTCATTTTTGCAAATATTAACAAGTCATTAGTAAATAATTAGTAAATAATTTGTTAATGAAATTATCATGAACTAATGATTTGTTCACAGTTATTAATTATTAGTTAAAGAGCTATTAATGAAAGTTAATATAAAGTGTTACCCATGTTTCTACCATATTTTGGTCCATCTCAGTTGACTTCCGGCCCAGAGAACTCACTGGTATTCCTGCTCTAAATTAATACATGGCTTCCTCTTTATACAGTTTCAAGTTGTATTTCTTGATGCAGATGGTGTTAAGTGATAATGATTTTCCAAAGTGCTCCCATGCCCATGTGACTATGCCCAGCATGGTAGCATGACGACTTCTTAAACAGTACTGACTGAGGGACAAACACTAAGTCAAACTATCCAGCCAACAGTGTACTGTGAGCACCAATGAAGGACTAGAGGATGACCAACACAAACAACAGATCTACTGTCTCTGACTTTACATCTACAAGGTGGACCAAATATATCCATTTGCCAGTAAATGTGCTTCTCTGTACTGTGCAGAGGATGTAAGATATTGCACAAGAAGGCTAACACCTGTATAGTCCAATTACTTCAGTGCTTATCAGACGTAAGCAACACATATTCTTAGCTTGATTTTGTGCTTTTGCTGTAAAACTGACAGACTAAATAACTCTCGCCTCTTTTCAGCACGCTGCTCCCTGACAAGCCCCTAATGTCACAGACAATCTTCTAACAGGGTCGGCAAGCAGATCCATTGATTTTGTGTCACCCACCCCAGCCACATCTCTAAATGCCTGGGCAGTTGGTTTTGTTTGTCAGTGCAATGCTTGAGAGCCTCAGAAAGTGAGAGAAAGAGACAGAAGGGTGGAGACTTTAATTACTACAGCCTAGTTAAGGGATCCCCAGCTGTAGTCCATAAGGGTATTCCTCAATTTAGTTTACCCCAGGCTAATTATAAAGGACATGGGGTCCAATGAGCTAGAGAGACTATGTAAGCCCCTTCACGCCATGCTATGCTCATTAGTTTCTGTCATCACCTTGAGGGGCTTTTAAAAAGGATGTTTGCTTATTGCTTATGCCACAGGATTTGAATCAAATAGAATGGAATCAGCTGGATGCTGAAGGAGAAGATGCCACTGTCAAAGCATTAATTCCACACCCATCAGTCTCATAAACCGAATCCCCGCACGCCCTCGAGCATTCATCACAATACCTGGTGCCAAAGCATGAGAAATGCATTTGCCTCCCTCGTTTCAAATATCGAGCTAGCTGAAGCTAAAGTGCTACATTACAGAAGAAGGTGGACGGCCTCCGATCACTTTAGAGCTGACAGTTCCATCTTTAACCCCGTCTGCAAATAAACAGGAAAGCAATGTGACTGATAAACAGCGTTATTGTGAAATGCTGATACCACTGTGTTTCTGTCAGTGCCGCTTCCCAAAGCGGCGACACGTCAGTCAGCCGTGTTAAAGCAGAGGGCCGATGAAGAAAAGGTCAGACGGTTAAAACATGTGGTTCAACTCATCTTCTATTCTGCTATTCTGTTCTCTTCCTCTAGCTTGAGCCTTCTCTCCGTGTGTGCTCTTCCTCAAACAGTATTAGGTGTGGAAGCTGTCTTGCAGAGATACCTGAATTTCCCGCCTTTCAATCAAGCTAAGATAGACTATATTCTCGATGGGGATTGTGACACGTATTTGGGTGGCATAAAATGCAGCTTGAGGAAAGGTGGACAGTTTCTCCTCCTCTTTAATGGGCTGCTGTACAGTGATGGAGTTCCAGTGGAGTAGCAGTGATGCTGACACAATGTAGGCCTCATATCGACCTTTATTCAATACAAGCCATGGCTAATCTGATAGGTCTGGCATGTTGTTCTACTCAAACATTTGTTTGATGAACACACTAGCCAATGCAAACAAAAGGGAGCGTTCCTTATAGGCAAGTCTTAGCCATCTTGGGCATTGCTATAAAAGACCAGGCTCTTGGGAATAGACCTATAGTGCAACATTAGCAGATGTCACATGACCAGGTTTGATGCATGTATAAGTGAGCACACCAGTCATTTGTAGCAGAGTGTAAAAACATCATCATGGACAAAAGATGTGATTTGACTGATGTCCAAAATGGCATGATAATAGAGCACCAGGTGAAGAAACCACTAACTTTGTGGGATGTTCTATAGCTGCTATAGTGAAGGTGTACCAAGAATGGACTTATATTGATGTATATTGAGCGTCAACCAATGGCATAACAGTGGCGCCCCCTGGGCCAGATTCCAAAACAATGATGTCAGGAATCACCACTGAGTGAACACTCTAAGCCAAAGGTAATTATTCCCATTATAAGATAAATGGTCATAATGTTCTGGCATGACTGTTTAGAATAGTTTCCCTTTTTGATGTGAATGAACATGAAGTTTTCATGAAATTCTCATTTTTGGCAATGTACTAGTATATATACACACAACCAAAAATAAAATAAAAGCCAAAAAAAAAAAAAAAAACATATTTGGAAACAATGCTAATATCTGACAAAAATGATAAAAATAGCTTATAGAGTTTGACTCGTATAACACTGGAAAAAGAAGTTTATGCATGATGTTCTGGCTACAACGCCTGCACATACTCTCATAACAAAGGTAAGGGGGTGTGGCTTTTCCCACAGATGCCTTTACCAGGATGCTGATTGGCTGCTTTTGTTGAAGGGCAGGATTTTCCATCAATTAGACATCATGTTCAGTGTTATGAGCTTTCTCATTCATTCTTCATTCTCTGATTATGATGTCTCTGGTGGAGCTTGTTGCAAATCTTTCAGTAGCAAAATAGGAAATCTTACAACACATTTAGCATTAAAATATTCAGGGCTTCTGTTGTTTTTTGTCTTTTCTAAAGTACTGGTGCTAATTAAGATGGAATTAAATGTTATAACCACACTATATACAGGGGTTAGTCAATGAAACTGAAACACCTGTCATGTTAGTGTGGGAGGTTTCATGGCTAAATTGAACCAGTCTGGTGGCCAATCTTCATTAATTGCACACTGCACCAGTAAGAGCAGAGTGTGAAGGTTCAGTTAGCAGGTAAGAGCACAGTTATATAGTATATTACAATGCACACAACATTATGGTGACATACCAGAGTTCAAAAGAGGACAAATTGTTGGTGCACGTCTTGCTGGTGCATTTGTGACCAAGACAGCAAGTCTTTGTGTCTAAATATTATTGAGCGAGTTAGGAAACGTTTTCCTCCACCAGCATCACGTAGTGACCTGGCCACTATCCTGCAAGAAGAATGGTTTAAAATCCCTCTGACCACTGTGCAGGACTTGTATATGTCTTTCCCAGGATGAATTGACGCTGTACTGGCCGCAAAAGGAGGCCCTACACCTACTAATAAATTATTGTGGTCTAAAACCAGGTGTTTCAGTTTCATTGTCTAACCCCTGTATATACTTCTAATGAATACAGTACAGGCTGACACAGTTGTACAAATGCACACACATTTGTTTGTCCCGAAGTGCTGCCTATAGATGGTGCTCCATCTAACACTCTTGGGATGAGGTGGGGTGGTGATCATCCAACATCCTGACTTCATTAACACTCTTGTTTTGTCACTGAATGCAATCAAATCCTCACAGTAATGCTCCAAAATCCTTCCTTTGACAGTAGAGACAGTTACTTCAACAAAAGCAGCACAAACTCTTTTTAATACCTCTGAAGAAACAAAGAATGAGCAGGTGTCCCAATACTTTGGCACATGTAGTGTGTGCAGTGTAGGCATCATGTTTATTGGTGTTTTCACTATTGTCTGAGACTTCCTGTGCTAAATTTAGCTCACTATATGTTCACTTTTACAAAACGTTGGACCATTATGGTCAGAAAACATAATCATTTACTTATTCAGTGTCAGCTAAATGTTAATTTGTAGATAAGCGGTCTTTAGTTTACAGTCATTAGGCTTCGTTTCCTGCACTAGTCATCTGCATAAATAACCCACATAGAGCTCAGCAGAATAGCAGTATAAGGAGAAATTCAGCCAAACTAGTGAATATCTCTGTGGAGCTGGATTAAAAAAGCACAGTGAAACATCTGCCCCACACAACACACACACACACACACACACACACACACTCAATGTTGATTTGCACCGGGTCTTAGTCATGGCTGGTGAAGCTGGAGTTTAACTCCTCGCTGGAGTAATTTAGGGTTTATGCTCCAGGACCGGACTGTACTGGACTGTGCTGGACTCCTCTTGAGCACGAGCTCAGAGTATTGAGACACAGAGGAGATTTACTTCCTGCACATCTCTGAAGGAACAGAAGCAGGCGACAAAGTAGGTGTAATTAAATATGACAGATGATTAACTAAGAATTAGTGCACCTCACTGTGAGCAAGAGGGATCTCCTAATCTCACCTTTCTTTCTTTCATTACTTCTCATTTCTCTCTTTCTTTTCTATCTTTCTTTCTTTCTCTTTCTTTACTTTGTCTCTTCCATCTCTTCTTTCTCTTTCTTCTCTCATCTTCTTTCTTTCCTCTACTGGTTCTTTTCTCTCTTTCTTTCCTACTCTCTTCTCTTTCCTCTCTTCTATTCTTTTTCTACATTTCCTATTTGTCAGTTTCTGCCTTTGTGTGTCTACTCCTCTCTCTCTTTCTTTCTGCTCTCTCATTGCCTCTCTCTCAGTGATGATAATAATAATAATTGATTACAGTAATATTAATCTGATTCTTTAGTTGTCTAAGAGTACAAAGAATTTCAGTATCAGGGTCAGAGGGAGCTGTGGGAGCAGTGAGAGAGTAAAAGGAACAGATAATGTATAGGTAGCAGAGAGAGTAGAAGAAGCACAAGGTGTAGATGGAGCAGAGGGAGTAAATGAAGCAGAGGCCCAGAGGGAGTAGAAGGAGCAAAAAGAGTAGATGGCGCAGACTGAGCAGAAGGAATAGATGGAGCAGAGGGAGTAAAGGGAAGGAGTTGAGGCAGGAGAAGGAGCAGGGGCAGTAAATGGTGCAGAAGGAGCAGAGGGAGTAGATGGAGCAGAGGGAGCTGAGGGTTTAGAAGGAGCAGAGGGCAGGAACAGAGGAGCAGAGGGAGCTGAAGAGGTCGATTTAGTAGGGCATTTAAATGGATGTAAGGAGTAGATGGAGAAGATGGAGTAGATGGAGTAGAGGTAGCAGAGGGAGTAGATGGAGCAGAGGGAGTAGATGGAGGAGAGGGAGCTTAGGGTTTAGAAGGAGCAGAGGGAGTAGAAGGAGCAGAGGGCAGGAACAGAGTCAGAAGGAGCAGAGGGAGCTGAAGAGGTCGATTTAGTAGGGCATTTAAAAGGATGTAAGGAGTAGATGGAGAAAATGGAGTAGATGGAACAGAGGAAGCAGAGGGAGTAAGTGGAGCAGAGGGAGTAAAGGTAAGGAGCCGAGGCAGGAGAAGGAGCAAAAATGGCGCAGATGGAGCAGAGGGATTAGATAGAGCAGAGGGAGTAAAGGGAAGGAGTTGAGGGAGGAGCAGTAAATGGTGCAGATGGAGCAGAGGCAGATGGATGTAAGGAGTAGATGGAGAACAGAGAGTAGAAGGAGTAGATGTAGAAGAGGGAGTAAATGTGGCAGGGGGTGAAGAAGAAGCAGAGGAGATTGAGCAGAGGGATTAGAGGAAAGAAGCAGAAGCAAGAGAAGGGGCGGAGTAAGCTAAAGGAGTAGATGTAGAAGAGGGAGTAGATGGAGCAGATGGCATAAAGGGAAGAGGCAGAGGCAGGAGAAGGAGTAGATGGAGCAGGGGGAGTAGATGGAGCAGGGGGAGCTGTCCACAGCTGTGGTGCTGAAATCCGTTCAGGTGTCGAACTTTAACAGCACACAGTGATCCAGACTGACCTTCTGTGCTGATTATAATACAGTGATGTGAGACGTGTAACTGTATCTGACCCGCAGTCTGCACTGCTGTGATGCACTGAGAGAAGTTCAGATGTTCAGGCTTAACCGTGTCACTGACCAAAGCTGTGTTCTGACCAGGTTCGGGCTCAGAGCTGAGCGCTGTGGCTGCAGTCAGAGCTGCGGGTCGATGCTGTGGCTGCATTGAGCGGCAGTCGCAGCGCATCGGGCGTGTGGAAGAATGCGAAAGGGGTGGAGTTGAGCTCTTTTACTTTCCCAGCGGGAGAGAGAGAGAGAGAGAGAGAGAGAGAGAGAGAGAGAGAGAGAGAGAGAGAGAGAGAGAGAGAGAGAGAGAGAGAGAGAGAGAGAGAGAGAGTCTCCACTGTAGCGTTCTGCAGGCTCACTCTGAGGCTGTTGTAGTTGTGTAGCGCATCACGGTTCTCCTGATTCTCCTCCGTTTTCCAGCCTCCACCTGCGCAGACTCCTCCACTTGGCGCCTCGCGCTCCGCTGCCGCGCTCCGCGTGCCTACCTGCGCCTCGGGGCGTCAAACAAACCCACGAGAAGCCGACCGCGCTGCACCCATGGAGGGAGATGTTATGGATAAGCTGGAGGACGTGGCCTCGGTGTGCGAGTTCGACCCCATCACCGGGAACATTCCCGCCACCAAAGTGGAAATCACGGTCTCCTGCAGGTGAGCCGCCGGTACCCCAGAGCTCCAGTACTCCTATACTGTTTTAGAGCAAGTATCCACCCGCCTTCATCAAACAGAACCCAGGTTACTACAGGGTTAGTTTTGCTTTGATGTCTCATGATTTCAAGAAATGCCAAAAGTCTTTAATTCCCCAGTGATGGGTCAACTCTTCATGTGCGTCCAGATCAGCTGAGAAGGCATTTTAACTCTGTAAAGCCTGAACCATCAAATGATAGCTAGAGATCATGTTTGTTTGTTTATTTGAACTTCTGACCAATTACAAAAAGAGAAATGTTGCATATAGTGGTATATTTTTGTTTTGATGTATCATATTGAATACATCCAGAATCTGTTGCTCATACATTGTTCTTTAAACAAACAAAAACATGCAAAACAAACTTATTAAAGCCCTTATACAATGAGTTTACTTTACATGTTTAGTCTAGTAATTACAAACTTAGAGCTCTGCATGCAGTGCACAGATAATCCACCAGGGGGCAAAAGAAATGTAGCTTTTTTATACTTCAAGTATAGTAATGATTTATCATACTGTTGATGAAGAGGTCGTAAAAATGTGACTATATATCAAATATGATACACTTAGCTTCATAGGATTAAAAGTATCAGCTAAACATAAAAAAACATTCATGAGAACATCAAGTTTGAGATGTTAATCCCAGATATGTGTAGAAGCCCAACTTTTGCAACTGCTCCAGTTTGCTGTGTTGTATTCTAATTGCTCAAAAAGTTGCACCTTGCTCACCTTACTTAGTGTAACCTGAAAACTTGAAAGACATCATTGTTCTGTTCTGTTTTAAACTGTTCAGCATTTGTTATAAAAGCGTAATGCTGACATATAAATATCTGCGACTGTAAATGCTACAAGTTGTCTGGTTAATATCTAAACTTAATCTTAAACTTAAACTTAATCTGAATTAAATATGGAGCAGAGAGAACAGATAAAGTAATTGATAATCTTCAGGTACATCTGCCCTTAGCTTGACACCTTCAGTTCCCATTGGAATGAATAGCTTTGATGATATTTATGAGTCAGAGCACAACACACCCAGCTCCATGGACTCATTGAATATAAATACACCCCCATCTCAGTGGGGAATTGGAATATTTTTCTTGTCCTATATTTGCACTGTTCTTTGGAAGTGTGTGTGTGTGTGTGTGTGTGTATGTATATATATATATATATATGGTAACTTTACAAGAGAGCGCAATTTGCAGACATGTCTTTCTGTCCAATAATCATGAATTTTTCATTCAATGTAAAGAACATCTGCTGAGCTCAGAGAAAACTCTAAATATATGTGTAGTATTGTATGGTATAGTGTATGAATGTGTGGTATAGTGTGGTATATAGTGCATATGTGTGGTATAGTGTATATTTGTGTGGTACAGTGTATGTATGTGTGGTATTGTGTGGTATATTGTATATTTGTGTGGTACAGTGTATGTATGTGTGGTATTGTGTGGTATAGTGTGTGTGAGTGGTATAGGGTGGTATAGTGTATGTATGTGTGGGATTGTGTGGTATAGTGTATATTTGTCTGGTACAGTGTATGTATGTGTGGTATTGTGTGGTATAGTGAATGTGTGTGTGGTATTGTGTGGTATAGTGTATGCATGTGTGGTATTGTGTGATATAGTGTATGAATGTGTGGTATTGTGTGGTATAGTGTATGTATGTGTTATATTGTGTAGTATAGTGTATGTATGTGTGATATTGAATGGTATAGTGTATGCATGTGTGGTATTGTGTGATATAGTGTATGAATGTGTGGTATAGTGTATGTATGTGTTATATTGTGTAGTATAGTGTATGTATGTGTGATATTGAATGGTATAGTATATGTATTTATGGTATTGTGTGGTATAGTGTATGCATGTGTGGTATTGAGTGGTATAGTGTATGTATGTGTGGTATTGAGTGGTAAAGTGTATGTATGTGTGGTATAGTGTATATTTGTGTGGTACAGTGTATGTATGTGTTACATTGTGTTGTATAGTGTATGTATGTGTGATATTGAGTGGTATAGTATATGTATTTATAGTATTGTGCGTTATAGTGTATGGATGTGTGTTATTAGTATATGTATGTGTGTTATTGTGTGGTACAGTGTATGTATGTATGGTATTGAGTGGTATAGTATATGTACAGTACGTTGGTTATATTGGTAGTAACTTTACCATCTGTCTTTAACTGAAACAAGCAAATACCACTGTACACTAATCTATCACTATGAAATCAAATATATATATGATCACAAGTCAAAACTGTAAAAATCAAAATAAAAAATCTTCATTATTTCCCCATGGGCAGTCTTGATGATAGAAACATGTTCAATTAAAAAGCTTGTGTTATGATAAAAGTCAGAGATGGGGTTGATAAGAAATTCAATCTCCTTCATGCTGCCTTGCTATCAAGACCTCAGTCAGCCAAATTGCTTGGTGTAATGGCTTTGGCTGTTGGTGTGGGGTTTTCAATCATCTTGAGGAGAAATGGATACAGCTGGCACATTTAATGCCTGCTTTGCCTCAGTAATAGACACTTATAGTAAATTATGTATTCCTGTCCAATTTGGGCTTAATCATGTTACTAAAGCTCACAAGGAGACTGCCCAAATCATTCACTGAGCACTAATAAGAGTTATTTCCTCCCCTGAACCATAAATTGGCCAACCTTGGAGCTTAATGTGCCCTGAGCTTTTGGATACATCCAAGAGAGCACTTGCGTGGATGGAACTGGAAGTCATCATAACTGAAGGCACTTAATAGTTTTAAATGGGCTTCACACTAATAAAGGTTCCTGCATGGTTCCTGGCTTGGATTTGTGCTTCTATAAAAAAACCTTTAACCTTTACATTATGCAGAACAAAAAGGGTCTTCACACTTCTCATTTGTGAAAGGCTTCTATTTAAAATGGTCTCTAGGGAACCAAAGGTGGTCTTTTATGAAATCACTCATGAGAGCCCTTTTTGCCATGTTGATTATAAAAGTAGTGGTTCACTCAACTGTTGTATTTTCAGAATTTTCCACTTTCCCGTTGATCAGCCAAGACATATTTGGAGTCTAAATGTTGATTCTTCAGCTTAAAATTGGGGCTGCAAGGCTAGTGTTTCTTGAACTCAGTAGTCACCTAAATAGCCAAGTTGTTTCCATCACTCTCATAGAATAGTCAGTATAGTTTAGGATATTTAGTTAGTATGACTGTGAGCTATTAAAATTAAGATAGGGGGTTAGAAAAGTTTTGGTGATAAATATTGGTTTTCTTCAAAATATAGGTTCTATCGTTTGCTAGCAACACTAGACATGTAGTTCTAATTCTTAAGGAAAGAAGCAAAATTTGGATTTCAAATGTCTCGACTGACTAACTCATGTATCTCTATGGTACATATAGTACTGTGTGTGTGTGATATACCTGTGTGTGATAATGTGTTTGGTATTTGTGGTATTATGTGGTAAACAGAATGTATGTTTATGCATTGTGTGATATAGGATATGTGTGTATGGTATTGTGTGTTATAGTGAAGGTGTATATTATTGTGTAGTATTGTGTAATACAGTATATGTACTTGTGGTATAGTGTGTGTGTGTTATAGTTTATGTGTGGTATAGGTATGTATGCTTAGTATAATGTGGTACAGTTTATGTATGGTATAGTATATGTGTGGTATGACATTTATGTATGGTATAGTATATGTACAGTATTTGTGGTATAGTTTATATGTGTGGTATAGAGTGTATGTAAGTGTGGTATAGCATGTATATGTGGTATAGTATATGCATCTGTGGTATAGTGTATGTGTGTGGTATAGGTATGTATGCATAGTATAGTGTGGTACAGTTTATGTGTGTATGTGTCTGGTATAGTGTGGTATATAGTGCATGTGTGTGGTATAGTGTGATATAGTGTATGTGTGTGGTATAGTGCATGTACTGTATGTGTGGTATATCGTATGTGTGTGGTATGACATTTATGTGTGGTATAGTATATGTATGTGTGTGGTATAGTGTATGTACTGTATGTGTGGTATAATGTATGTGTGTGGTATAGGTATGTATGCATAATATAGTGTGGTACAGATTATGTATGTGTGTGGTATAATGCACGAGTGTGGTATAGTGTGGTATATAGTGCATATGTGTGGTATAGTGTATGTATGTGTGATATAGCATATGTGTTTTGTTTATGTGTGGTATAGTATATATATGTGTGGTATAGTATATGTATGTGTGTGGTATAGTGCACGAGTGTGGTATAGTGTGGTATATAGTGCATAAGTGTGGTATAGTGTATGTATGTGTGATATAGCATATGTGTTTTGTTTATGTGTGGTATAGTATATATGTGTGGTATAGTATATGTATGTGTGTGATATAGTGTATGTACTGTATGTGTGGTATAGTTTATATGTGTGGTATAGTGTATGTATGTTTGGTATAGCGTATGTGTGTGGTATGACATTCATGTGTGGTATAGTATATGTATGTGTGGTATAGTTTATGTGTGTGGTATAGTATATGTATGTGTGGTATAGTGTATATATGTGTGGTATAGCGTATGTATGTGTGGTATAGTTTATATGTGTGGTATAGCGTATGTATGTGTGGTATAGCATATGTGTGTGGTATGACATTCATGTGTGGTATAGTATATGTATGTGTGGTATAGCATATGTGTGTGGTATGACATTTATGTGTGGTATAGTATACGTATGTGTGGTATAGTGTATGTATGTGTGGTATAGTTTATATGTGTGGTATAGCATAAGTATGTGTGGTATAGTTTATATGTGTGGTATAGGGTATGTATGTGTGGTATTGTGTACTAGCTTTATCTTTCCTCCTTAACTCAAATGAGTAAATTCCACACTACAGCCCTCCCTGAATACCAGCATTTATGCCCGCAGAATGCTTCTCTGACATGGCGATGAGCCATGGCACGCTGGGGTCAGAGATTGCTTGCGTTTGTTTCCTGTAATTGATTTAGTGCACGCTCTGTGCCTGGAGACGGGGCTGGACATGGAATAAAATTGCTCTCTCTGCCCCCTCCAGATATTCTCATAACCTGCTGCTGTTGTTATTGGAGAACAGAAAATGTGGGCTGACAAACTAGGAGAATTGTATCGAATAACCTTTATCAGAAAAGCCGCACTGTGGCGCGGTGATGTGAGCCGTTTATTAGTGGTGATTATGCTGCAGGTTGAAGGCAACACCAGATTTATTTGATACATTTTGAGGAGATTTAATGCCAATAGTAAAATATTTACAACCTTAAGATTAACAAAGGGTGAACTACATTCAGAACAAACAACTTGTTGGTCGTTTTTGGTGGTTAACATTTGGAAAAATCACACCGCCTTTTAATCAGGTTGTTATGTAAAGTAAAAAAGTTCTTGGCAGAGATGCTGCAACCCCCTTCAGAGCATGGTGGAGGGTAAGGGAGGGCACTTGGCGCCAGGTGTAATGTTCTCAGATGTGAGGGAAGAAACAGGTACTGAATAATTCATGTGTTTCCTGTGTGAAGGTAAAATGGGGCATAATGAAGAACCCTAAATTGGTACACGTTTGAAAATCCCTGGAGACCCTGATCTTTGACCTGCTCATCAAGACAGGTCCTAATTATTGCCACAAAAAGAGAAAGTAAACTCCAAGCTGGTTTTTATCACTTCTATCATGGTGCATCTTGAAGAACTTCACACCTTAGGTGTCTTTGGTGTGATGTCATTTAAGAAGCAGTTTGAGATGATGAAGACCTTTCCAAAGAGATAATAATAATCTTCCTAGAACCATGGATGCTCAAGAACCATTTGGGTACTGACACAGATGTACAAATGCACACACACAGCTTGCCTAGTCCCTGTAGAGAAGAACTGCCAATAAAATAGGACTCTGGAGCAGATAAACATGAACCTATTGGCACCATGCCTAATGCCAGGCATGGGTAGAGGGGTATAAATCCCCCAGCACTGAGCTGTGGAGCTGTGTTCTCTGCTCCATTAAGTATTTTAGAGATAAGTTGGTAGAGTTGGGGATAACATTAGGTGGTGATCATCCAACATCCTGACCTCTTGTAGCTGAATGCAATCAAATCCTCACAGCAATGCTCCAAAACCTAGTAGAAATCCTTTTCTGGACAGCACTCCAACAAGAGCAGGATAAACTTGTTTTAATACCTTTGATTTCAGTAGAAACATTGAATGAGCAGGTGTCCTAATACCCAATCTTACACAATGGTCAGAGAAACTAACACAGATATTACATCACTTCACTCACCATCCTTTGATGTCCTGACTGGGATTTGATCATCCTTTCTAGCCCACCAAGCAATGAAATCCCTACCATCCATCCCTCCCTACCCTTTGATTGGGCAGGAAGCCCTAGCATTTTCTATGTTCAGTACAGACCAACCCAAATCAATCCCAGACTAACAGAGCAAAGGAAAAGTAGACAGTGCCCCTTTCACACGTTCTTAAATGTACTTTTTCTTGGACATTCCTGACTCCATTGGTCACACTGACAGTGTTATTGACCGACTGGACCTGCGTGTTCTAAACTTTGTTATTGTTCCCTTTTGATTGAGTCATGGCACTACACATCTTCACCTTTTCAACTGAAAATATCATATTGTGCAAGATCACACAAAGTACTGAGTAAGATCTCCACCTCTGGCTGACTTGAAGGAGATGGAGAGATGCAGCCAGCACATTCCTTAACCCTTTAACATCTTCACCAAGAAAGAGGAAACAATTATTAATTATTTTTGGGAGGATGGGCTGGGGAGCAATAATAAAAACAGTAAATTTTTAAAAAAATTAAGTATTCCAGTTTTTTAAAATGTCGCGCTCTGTACTGTTTTGTGTTGTACTGTCCCTTTAAGATCATCTTGTCTAGCCCCACCCTTGATTGTATCCTCCTCTTTCCTGTTTGTATGTTAGTATTTATGCCCTTGTGTTAGTGTTGCTTGTCGCTAGTTGTTTTGTTTGTTTGTTTGTTAGTTTTGGTCTATCTTAAATGTGTTTCATTTCATTCAAACTTTATTTCACTTTCCTTGCGACTGCATCTTCACTTCTTAACCCCAGCCAGGGTGCATGACAAATGTACACTTTAAACATATAATGTAATGTCACTTCATGGTAAAATCAGAATACGAATAAAGCATTTGTGACGAGTATGATCATGATACGAGTAAAACTTGTCAATAGGAAAATCCTCATTGGGTAACTGACTGTCTTCACAATCTGTGATTGGCCCGTCACACAGAGCACCCGCCCCTCCATACACAGACACCTCTCTGTGTTGCACTCTCACTACCTCTCACACAGTCACTCATTCACACACGCACGGCGCACACCTTAATCAATATTGTTTGTGTGGAAAAAAAAGTCAAGGACGTTAAGTAGTAAAAATAAATAAATAACTGAAAGAAAAAAAAAATCAGTTTGATCATAAAATTAAAAAAAAAATAAAACGGAAGTTGTGTTGAGTATGACAACTCTTGTTCATGAATAGTAAATAGTTCTCTTACTTTTGTGATCACAAACATTGATTTGAATCTTAATCTTGAGGCTGTTCTGTAAATAGTTTTCAAATAAACAACATATAGCAACTTCTGATCAATCTATATCAATTACAGACTTCAAATAATGTACGATTTAAGCCCCACCCACTTCCTGTTAAACCACGCCCAATTCCTGTGTAGGCTCCGCCCACTCCTAGTACAGATAATTATACAGATCATTTAGATGGTTGAACAAATACAGATACAGGTGTACATGCTCATCCCTAAAATCTACCAAATGGTTGAGCAGGATGTTAAAGGACTTATTATGAACTTGATTATCAATTATTTTCATTTTCTGTGACTGGTCACAGACATCATTATGTGCAATTACCATAATATGGCAGCAGCAGTCCTGTCCCTGTTGATATGAGAAGAAAACACATGCTGTCTGATTAGTGGTTGCATACTGAGACTCAAAGAGCACTCCCTCTGTGGAAGACATGGGATGGACGTTTAACACAGAGAAGTGTGCGGCTGCTTGCTTAAGTGTTGGCTACAGTTTTATGTAGGGAGCCAACTATGGTGCAATTTATCGAAAAAAGCCGTATGTTTGACTTCTCATCAGTCACCCTAAGGGGTGAATAAAATACTAAGAGCAAGAATATGCTTCAAGTAACTCTACATTACAATTCAGGATATGTGCTTCTACGTACGCCTCAGGTTCTGTGGGCACCACATTATCCTCACATTAGAAGTTACTGCAACTCGGTGGAAGAATTTCATTGCCTCTGCTGGCAAATTCCTACATGTGTAAGAAAGCCTCAATCCCACGGCAGCCTCTTGGCTTTCTCTGCCCTGACCTTGCAGGTGTGATGCTGCTCGAGAGAGCTTTTATCCTCTTCTTGGTTCACTTTGTTCACGCTTACTCTTGACTGTTGTGCAACATCTGAAGCCTGTTCTCTGCCTCACTTGTCCATGCTGTAATGTACACTCTTAAAGACAAAGCTGCCAAAAAAGGATTTATTTGGAGAGATGCCATAGAAGAGTGGTTCTCAACCTGTGACTCATGGGCCCCTAGTGGGCCGTTGGTAGTAATGTCAGGAGATGATTGGGCATCTTATTTTGAATGAGAAAATTTATTATATAAACATGTATCCAAACCTTATTTTAAGTTATTTTTGCAGGCCCCCTAGTGGATAAGATGTGAATGTCAAGCAAATGAACTTGTCTTACATTATAAATAAGCTCTATATACGCAAGGTTTGTAATGCGTTTCCATTAGACGTTATACCAGCAGTCCAGCTTCCGATCTGTGAGCAAACACATCATTAGTTTTAGTTTTCAAAAACAAGAACGAGGTGGAACAGAACATTGTTCTGTTTCACTGTGTTCAGTACCAGGTATAACTCTGTTGTGAGTTTTCATTCATTCCCACTGGAAGAGGAGATCAGAACAAAATAAGTAAAAAATAAAGAAGGATAACGTCCAAATCACTAAACACACAAAGGTCAGTAGAGTCCATTTCACTACCAACCACTTTGTAGAGGAAACACAGAGGAGACAACTTAAAAAAGGATGCTGCCCTAAACTCAAATACTTTGTTGCAAATTTACCACTTAAGTCTCAGCTGTGCATCTTGCAGAATGTACCCGAAAATGAGTTTCCGTGACCCCTCAAATCCTGATGTAGAGCCTCTTCTATCGCAGAGGTACACAAGCTTGTTGTGTGTCATTCGCTCCTGAACTACTTCTCTTCCCTGTAGAAATGTGTTTGAGCTCATGTATTAATCCACCAAACGTGAGCAGGTCAGAAGTCTTCAGCTGATGTAAACAGTGTGACTGTGTACAGGCTCATCTTTCAGTATTAATTTCTGGTAGATTTGGATTTATTTTTGATGAACTTTTAAGTGTTTCAGATGTATTAATGTTAAGTTTCAGTATGCTATGTCTCGGAATGCTGTGTCTCAAAATGCTGAGTCTCGGAACGCTGTGTCTCGGAATGCTGTGTCCCGGAATGCTGTGTCCTGGAATGCTGAGTCTCGGAATGCTGTGTCTCAGAATGCTATATCTCTGAAAGTATAAGAGATGAATGGCTGAAATTTTGTGTGAGGATTCCTTTAACAGTACTTTTTCCAAATATATATATATATATATACTGTATATATAGACACACACACACACACACACATATAGTGACAGTGAAGCTAATAGCTAGGCCAGCATGTTTTAATCAGCCCAAAGTTTTAGTCAGACTATAGTAGTGGAGCCACTGTTGTTTATGTGATCCCATTAAGACCAATAGTCTTTTACTAATATTAACCCAACGGTGTGCCTGTAAACCTACACAGTAAATCTGCCAGTGTTAAATCAACACTATTAGAGTTAAATTAACACTGGGAGTGTTTCATTTTGACACCCTCAGTGTTAATGTAACTCCAACAGTGTTGATTTAACACTGGCAGATTTACTGTGTAGTTACTGTGATGAGGTGCTGGTTAAAGTTAAATGGAAAGTTGCTTTCTTGTGCAGGAAACAAGTGCAGTGTTTCACAACATAAATGCCTGTAACCAATAGACAAAAGTTTAATCCTGCAAGCATAAGTGTTAAGTACAGATTTATGGAGGGAACCAGGGCTGTATATGCTGCAATTTATGTTGAAAGAAGCGAAACATTTTGCTTGCTGAGACAATATTCTCATCAGTCCGCCTTAGGGGTGAAGAAAGTAGTACAAAGAAGAATGTGCTTCAAGTAACTCTAGAATAAAGAAGATGTACCAAGAAGAGGCTGCAATTACCAATCAGGTCCCAATCTTTTGGCCAACCAACCACCAAACATCTATGGTCAATGTTTGGTTCATTTCTGAGAGTTTAAGGATTTAGCATGACAGTCAATTTTTGACAGATTTTTGTTTGTGAGCTCAACGGCGTGACAGTGCTAATTACCAGACTTAATTACCAGGGATGACACATAGCAAGATGACTGAGGGTCCCTTCAATAAATCATGAAAATGTCATTTGCTGTTCCTTGTACTTGAATGACACAGATTATCTTTCCTTGGGGGGAATAATTTCTTAAGCAAATGGTCATTGCACAACTTCAATAGCCATTGGTAAGAGATGCCCTTGAGATTTGGTTTAAAATGGAAGTTTCTTTTGTGCCTCACTGGTTTTTAAAGACGCTGTCCTGGAGGGAATTTTTTGATCACATGCTTTGCTTTGCTCTGGTTAGGTGGATGGTTATATGTGTGACAAGCCATGTTTCTTTCATCTCCAATCTTTGTTCTTAGTCAACCATTAGTTCAGGTTTGTGCTCTTAGAACATGCTTCTCTGGATGAATCTTCATCTAAACACAATGCTGCTCATAAGAAAGGTTTGATAGCAGGCTTGGTCGTTCATTCTCTTCTTATCACGAAGAGGGGCAGAAATATCACTTCCAATTTTGTACTGAAGCACGTATGGAGGGGTCAGTGGAGTGAATGGTAATATATGCAGGACAATATGCATGAGAGAGAAAGTGTGTGTGTGTGTTTGTGTGTATGTGAAAGAGAGAGAAAGTGAGAGAGAGACAGACAGAAAAAGAGTGAGAGAGAGAGAGACAGACAGACAGAAAGAGAGAGAGCGAGACAGACAGAGAGAGAGAGAGACAGAAAGAGAGAGAGAGAGAGAGAGACAGACAGAAAGAGAGAGAGAGAGACAGAAAGAGAGTGAGAGAGACAGACAGAAAGAGAGAACGAGAGAGAGAGAGAGAGAGAGAGAGAGAGACAGACAGACAGACAGACAGAGACAAAGAAAAAGAAAGAGTGGGAGTGTGTGTGTGTGTGTATGTGTGTGACAGAGAGAGAGCGAGACAGGCAGACAGACAGACAGAAAGAAAGAGAGATAAAGAAAGAGAAGGAGAGAGAGTGTGTGTGTGTGTGTGAGAGACAGACGACCTGTGTGTGTGTGTGTATGTGTGTGTGTGTGTGTGTGTGTGTGAGAGAGAGAGAGAGAGAGAGAGAGAGAGAGAGAGAGAGAGAGAGAGAGAGATGTGTGTGTGTGTGTGTGTGTATGTGT
>BRDA01000312.1:0-17746 GCA_036984385.1 Crenuchus spilurus | reverse complement strand
CAACCTTCAATAGATTTTTACATTTGTCAGTCACTATGATGACTATTTCACTATGACGAAAATTAAACAAGATAAACTTTCAACATCAACAAGTAATAAGTCAATATAGCATACACAAAGCATATATACTAACTGTGTAGATAAAAAACACAACAGATTAACTTTGTGTGCAAAATATAACTGTATTTTTTTACAGTCCAATAGCTCTCTTTTTTCTTTGGGTAAATGCTATGTATTTCTTTATAATATTAACTCACAAAAAATGACATGCTCAATTTAGTCTTGACATCTTGAATAATAATGAACAACTACAACTTTCAAATAGAACAAATTAAAAGCAGTATCACTTTATCAGTAGTATCACTGACTGTTTACATTTTTAGATAACTTCCAACTTAAACAATGTCAGTAGTTGTGCCCTAGGTTTGTCTACAGACAATTTCACACTGCACTGCTATTAATTAATTAATTAATTCTTTGAACCTAAACATAAACATGTTATAAGATAAATATGTTAAAGCACAGTTCCTACGTCAAGCCAGGGTAAGCCTAATGAGAAATACTGCATTTTATATAGCTGCATTAACAGCTAAGTGGCTAGCATAAACTAAACAACCTCTCCGGATGTGTTTTCAGATGCCTTATGAAGTTTGATGTGGTCGATCCAGTGTCTTTAATTTGCTTCCCTCATTCTTTGCACGTTGCCACTCTTCTGTTATAACCAAGGATTTTGAATTCTCTGTAACCAAAGGCCACTACGTATGGTGCTGCCGCCGAAGCCATGCTACGCTGCTTTGTTTACATTTGGCGCCATTCACTGATATCGCGCGTGCGCCAAAGACTACGGTGGGCCACCGTACAAAGACAGATGTTGTGATTCGTCAAAACGGGTCGTGTCCCAAATCAACAAAATAAAAGTATACATACACAAATGTATTATTTTTCTGTAACTTTAGCTCACTGTGCCTGGATAGCAATGGAAATAAACTTAGTTTTCATGTGTTATTTTGGACCGAGTCCGAGTCGAGTCGGGAGTCATTTTGGACGAGTTACAAGTCAAGTCTGAAGTCTATTTGTATACGACTCGAGTGCGACTTGAACTCGAGTCTCTAACTCGAGTGCCCATCTCTGCATTGTACTGCAGTACCCTCAACACAGATCTTGATGGCAGATTTCTAAAAGCATATCCAGTTCTTGAGTTGAGTACATTTTGATATGAATAGAATCCAACCCAATACATTTGTCTAGTACTTGCAAGTGCTTATGGCTAAAGTTGGTAAGATCGATATGGATACAGTGTACAGATACAGTATACAGGCCATGTGTTTTAGTATCTTGACACTCCAGTTCAATATCTTGCTAAGAATCATGACAATGCTTGCAGAATTGCAGTGCAAAACACTGGACTGTAATTTGGACTTAAGCTTAAGTACAGCATGCTTGGTGTTGCTATTCATATACTCCCTGTTCACCTTCAAGCAGCACTTAACTTTAGTCACTGCAGTGTGTGTACAGTTCAGAGAATGAGAATAAGAGAAGAAAAGCCGCAGTCCACACACACTGTACAATTTCCTGATCATACATTCATACATATATTGTATACACACACAGTGACCAATTAGATAATGTAATTTAAAGGGCAAAGGGCCTACAGCCTACAGCAGCTTACCCCCCATTCACATTGAAGTTTTAAAGAGTTTTGGCCAGAACTGCTTTATTATGCCTTCACCTTTTTTTAAAAGTTACACCCATCTAAAATTACTTTTTTTCCAAAAAACAACTCAAAAGTATTACACGGGCTTTTGTTCAGTACAAACTCAGCAACAACAGTGTCAAAACAGTAAGAGTGTCATAAATCTATATTTCGATTCAATTTGCTTTTCAGATGTACTGATATATTGTGAAAAAACACACTCTAAAAATTTCTAGCCAAGACTTTTGAGCTCAGAACTGAATAAACAGAGGTCTTGGTTGCACACTGGTCATTACATTTTATAAAAATGGTATGTGATTTTATTCCTAAAACAAACCGAATGTGAGGTGACAATGTTTTTCACTCTTTCACTGGGTTCTAGATTTAATGTTTATGGGATAGATGTGAGAAGTCTTTGTTAATTGTAGCAGTCAGGAGAGCGCCTTTGTTTTCGCACATTCCTGGGCTGCTACTCCAACACTGGTATGTCCAGAATGACCATGTAGTCACCATATGAATGGCAAATGATGGGAAAAATGCGCTGCGCTCTGACTCATGCTGAGAAATGTGTGTCTGCATTTTTACGTTCCTCTCACAAGAATCTCAAAATATATTTAAATTTAAGCTATATATACTTGAAAAATAGACCCTTTATGGATTCCGGGGTATGTTTAGTTTTGTTTATGCAAAATTTTAGTTTTACTCTGCTGACAGAAGTGCCAACTTCAGAGTGTTAATGAGGTGGAATATAGGCTAGCCAATCAGAATTGAGGTCTTTTAAATATATTATCTTAAAGGCACAGTAACAGAAAAGCAGCTTGTTTTGAGAGATAAAGAGGTTGGAAAATGGTTATTTAAAAATTAATTATGACTATTTTTGGTACATAAAACACACAAATGATGTAAGCAGACCTCAGGGAAAAAGATAAAGTGCAAGAAAAATGTAGGATATGGGTCTGTTAAATATAAATGGAACAATGCTCTTGAAATTAATAGTCTGTAAGAACTATGAGAGCTTGTCCTGCTTTCGGCAGTAACAGCCTCTTCTGAGAAGGTTTTAAACTAGATGTTGTAACATTGCTGTGAGGATTGATTGCATGCAGCCATTAGTGAGGACCGGTATTGATACTGGATGATCAGTTCTTGATCATAAACTCCACTTTAACTCATCCCATCTGGAAATCCATCACTCCAGAGGTTGTACAAACCGGATTCCAAAAAAGTTGGGACACTAAACAAATTGTGAATAAAAACTGAATGCAATGATGTGGAGATGGCAAATGTCAATATTTTATTCGTAATATAATATAGATGACAGATCAAAAGTTTAATCTGAGTAAATGTAACATTTTAAAGGAGAAATATGTTGATTCAAAATTTCACAGTGTCAACAAATCCCAAAAAAGTTGGGATAAGTAGCAATAAGTGGCTGGAAAAGGGAAATTGAGCATATAACGGACAGCTTGAAGACCATTTAACCCTAATTAGGTCAATTGACAACATGATTGGGTATAAAAAGAGCTTCTCAGAATGTCAATGTCTCTCTGAAGCCAAGATGGTAAGAGGATAATCAATTCCACCATTGTTGCGCAGAAATACCAGAATGGTGTTACCCAGCATAAAATAGCAAAGACTTTTAAGTTATCATCATCAACCGTGCATAACATCATCAAAAGATTCAGAGAATCTGGAACAATGGCTGTGCGTAAGGGTCAAGGCCATAAAACTCTACTGGATGCTCGTCATCTCCGGGCCCTTAAACGTCACTGCACCTCAAACAGGAATGCCACCGTCAAGGAAATAACAGAATGGGCTCAGGAATACTTCCAGAAAGCATTGTCAGTGAATACAATCCAGCGTGCCATCCGCTGTTGCCAGCTGAAACTCTACAGTGCAAAGAGGAAGCCATTTCTAAGCAAGCTCTACAAGCTCAGACGTTTGCATTGGGCCAGGGGTCTTTTAAAATGGAGTGTGGCAAAATGGAAGACTGTTCTGTGGTCAGATGAGTCACGATTTGAAATTCTTTATGGAACACTGGGACACCATGTCATCCGTACTAGAGAGGACAAGGATAACCCAAGTTGTTATCAATTCTCCGTTCTATAGCCTGCATCACTGATGGAATGGGGTTGCATCAGTGCTTGTGGCATGGGCAGCTTGCATGTCTGGAAAGGCACCATTAATGTAGAGAACTATGTTCAGGTTCTAGAACAACATATGCTCCCATCTAGACGTCATCTCTTTCAGGGAAGACCCTGCATTTTTCAACAAGATAATGCCAGACCACATTCTGCAGCAATCACAACATCATGGCTACGTAGGAGAAGGATCCGGGTACTGAAATGGCCAGTCTGCAGTCCAGATCTTTCACCAATAGAGAACAGAGCGACAAAAAAGGCCCAAGACGATTGAAGTTAGAGGCCTGTATTAGACATGAATGGGAGAGCATTCCTATTTCTAAACTTGAGAAACTGGTCTCCTCTGTCCCCAGACGTCTGTTGAGTGTTGTAAGAAAAAGGGAGGATGCCACACAGTGGTAAAAATGGCCTTGTCCCAACTTTTTTGGGATTTGTTGACACCATGAAATTTTGAAACAACATATTTTTCCCTTAAAATGATACATTCTCTCAGTTTAAACTTTTGGTCTGTGATTTGTGTTCTATTCTGAATAAAATATTAGATGTTGGCACCTCCACATCATTGCATTCAATTTTTATTCACAATTTGTTTAGTGTCCCAACTTTTTTGTAATCCGGTTTGTAGTTCATCTTCTCCAGAGTCCAATGCTGGGGGCTTTATACTGCTCTAGCCAGTGCTTGGGCATGGTTACCTTAGGCTCATGTGCTCATTCTTGTAACAGTGCATTTCTATGAAGATTATACAACCTGTATGCATGCAGTTGAATGCAATAGATGTATGTAATTAGGTTTCTATGAGACGTGGCTTTGTTTTTAAAGATACAGTTTGTTGTTAGTACAGTGGGAGTGGCACAGCAAGGCAAATGAAAGAGATCACTGCTAGTGATAGGCGGGCTAAAAAAATATGATTAATTGTAAAAGGGGGCGTGGCAGAAAAAGCTTGGGAACCACTGCCTTATGACGCATTACTATATCAGGCTATGTAGTAAATGAATGTATGTACAGATGGTTTCATTCTGTCCAGCCTCCAGACTTATACTTTTATCATTTACTGTTTAAAAAGTTATTTTAAGATGCTTTCTCTTGGAAAAGTGAATGTAGTGAAGGTACAATAATGGATCTTAACAACCATGTTAGATCTTTATGGGTATATTTACATTGTTTGTACATTACTGGACTAAAAAGTGCTTGTACTGTACCTTTTTGTTTGGCAGTGTGTTTGACATGGCCTTTTCTTCTTTTGTGCAGAGACCTGTTAGATCGCGACACATTCTCCAAATCTGACCCAAGTAAGTACCACAGATGTATTTCAAACTCTTTTCAAGTTTTTAGTAAACACACACGTTTGATTTCTAAACCAAATCTTTTCCAGCATTCCAGCAGCTCAATTTTTGCCCTTTTATTATTTATTATTTATTTTTTCCATCACCTGAAAATGCTGAACATCCAACAACTTACATTTAAAGTTAAGACTGTTTTTCTCTCATGCTTCAAACTTATGAGTTTCTGCACTCTTAAAAAAAAGATGCTTCTTTAGTAAAGAAAACAGTTCTATATACAACCATGAACACTCAAAGAACACTCATTCTTCAGACTGATGAGGAATGTGCTGTAGATGGTTCTACACAGAACATTTTTGAAAATTGTTCTATATAGCCCCCAAAAGGGTTCTCCTGTAGTTACAATGTTAAACTTGTAATAATGGAGGAACCCTTTTTGGGCGCTATATAGAACCATTTTCAAAAGGCTTCTATATAGAACTGTCTACAGCACATTCCTCATCAATCTGAAGAACATTTTCATCATGCAACCCTTTGGGTTCTTTGAGTGTTCGTGGTTCTATACAGAATCATTTTCTTTACTAAAGAAAAGATGGTTGAAGGACCATCTCTTGTAGATTTCTGAGCTGCAGCTGTCTTTGCTTCTAAGAGCTAGTTTCTGATTTTCAGCAAAAAACATTTAAATGAAGCAGATCCGTGTCTTGAAGTTTAAGTGATGTTCACTAATTGAGTTTCTTTGCACTTCATGTACAGATTTGTTTGATTTTTTGTAGAGTAACACTTGTTGTAATGACTGAAATTTCTTTAAAAAAAAAAAGTAATACAAGTAACCTTTGTGAAAATAAAGTATCCTGAAAGTTTATGAAACTTTTAGAATTTTCTCTTTATCTACTTTTTAGGACTTGTGTGACAGTCCAATTAAGTTTTAGATAAAATTAATGCAGAAATATTGAAAATTCTAAAGGGTTTGCAAACGTTTAACTATAAAAAACTTCAAATAACATATGACTACAGTACAGAGCATATATTAAGTGTGGCTTCATAATACCTTATTTACACATTTGTGGAGATGGCAGATTTTGAGAAGTAATCAGTAATTTGTAATGTTTAAACTTTTTTTAAGTAACACCCCCAACACTGGCTACATATGGGCTAGCAGTGCTGTGTACTGATGTAAATCATTAAAACTGGACATGCTGGGTTTTTATATGATAATGATGATGTGTAACAGTAGACATACAGTACCAGTCAAAAGTTTGGACACACCTTCTAGACATTCAGTGGTTTTTCATGATTTAAAAATGCTCTGCATTGTAGATTAATACTAAAGTCATCCAAACTATGAAGAAATACATATGTAATTATTTAGTAAACAAACAAGTGTTAAATAACCATATTTTAAAAATATTTTACATTCTTCACAGTAGGCACCTCTTGCTTAGATGCCAGCTTTCTTGGCATTTTCTCAGTCAGCTTTATGAGGTAGTCACCTGGAATGGCTTTCAGTTAACAGCTGTGCCTTGTCAAGAGTTCATGACTTGCATTTATTGCCTCTTAATGTGTTTGAGACATCAGTTGTGTGTCTACTTTGAAGTAAAATCTAAAACATATTTTGGTTTGTTTAACACTTTTAAGTTTACTACATAATACCTTATGTGTTCACTCATAGTCTGGATGACTTCAGTTTTAATTTACAATGTAGGAAAAAAATTACAATAAAAACATTGAATGAGAAGGTGTGTTCAAATTTTTAAGTGGTATTGTATATATTCAATATAATTTCAATGAATAGGTGTGCTAGCCTGCTTGAAGCATGCATGTAGCATGATCTGTATTTTGAGTATACAGATTGCAACATTAAGACAATAACAGAATTTTGCAAATGCCATTCATTTTTCCCATAGAGAATAAAACTCCTAAGGTCTATTGGGAAAAACATTATTTTACAGTGGGTGGAGTGTATAGTGATTTGTGAAGCCAAAGTTCTTAAGTCATTAACGATTTTGAATAACACAAATTTTTTGGGGCTTGGTCTCTTCCACGTGCTTCTCTTACCTTTCCTCACTTTCTCATTGCACTTAACAGCTATTCTGTCTACTCGGCTGTTTCAGAGTGTTCCCTCAACACACGCATTGCATTTGCATAGTAATTTGATGGTGTTTTTTCAACATCAACAGAATGCCATAATGTATGCGGAGCCCAAACCTGGCCCTTTGAATACTAATAGCGGCTCTGGCTTGAGCTCACATTCCGCTTGGCGCTGTGGCTCGAGCTCTCTTCGCTTTATCAGAAGCTCCTGGCTGTCCGTGGTCTTATTCAGATTGAGGCTACAGAAAGATGAGTCACGGAGACTGGTTCAGAAACACTCAGTCTGCACGTTCAGTCTCTAAACCAAACTTCAGCTGCTTTTTTCATGTGTGAAGATCCAAGATTATGATATCTACCAGGGCATAGACTCCTGTACAAGATTTGTCCAAGAGTTTCTAAAAATCAGTCAGCATGTGATCGAAGAAAAAACAAATTTATACTTTGATGATTTTATGGAATTTAATTTTTGGCTACACTGCTTTCTTTTTAAGCCTTAAAATGATATAAATGGAAAAAAAGATGCACTCAAACATTAAGACTCATAAATGGCTATAAATGTGAGGTTATTTAGGAAACGAAGTACTCTATTGCACTGCTTCAAATAATGATCTTCTCTTTCTGTTACACTGTGTAACAATTACTGGAAGGTTCTTTGAAGAGAGGCTATAGAAGAACCACTTGTGGTTCCCTAAAAGACCTATCAATTTATGCTTCTTCAAGAGCCATCATTAAGATGTTTTGTAATTCCTATTCACTACTGTAAATACTTTATAATCATTATATGTAGTGACATATTCCACACCAATGTTTTCTTTTTAATACTTTTTCTCAATTTTCTTCCCTTCTCTATGTGGTAGTAGCCAAATCACCCATTCCATCCACTAGGGGGTTCTCCCCATCACTTTGCAGTGTCCCTGACTCTAGGAGGGTGAAGACATGCACACACCTTTTCTGTTGCGTGTGATACAGCCACCGCCTCTTTTTGAACTACCGCTGATAAACTGTCACTGGGGAGCCAACACGCTTGGAGGAAAGCGCAGGATTCCCAGCTCCGAATGGAAAATCAGTAGACGCCTGAGCCAGTGGACATTGCAATGTATGAGTGATAGGGAGAGTGAGAGCACCATCTACCCACCCAGACAGAGCACTGCCAATTTTTGCTCTCTTGGGCCCCGGCTGTTGATGGCAAACAGCATGACCGGGATTCAAACTCGCGATCCTCTCTTTATAGTGTCAGTGTCTTAGCCACTGAGCCACTCGGGGCCCCATTCCAAACCATTTTTGTTTTAACATTGATCAATTTGGCTTCTGTATCGATCCATCCATCTTTCCATTTGGAAATCAAGCTCCTAGATTCTGGAGGAAGAGTAAAGAGTCATAGAAGTCCAGTGTGCAGTCACTGCAGTCTGTAATTCATATACTGGTGAACTGTGTAAATGCAGCCATCTAGAAGGATATTTTAGAGCACTTCATGCTTCCATCTGCATACAAGCTTTAAGGAGATGCTGATTTCCTTTTCCAGCATTAAATAGCACCTGCCCACAGTACCAAAACTACTACTGACCATAATATTACTCTGCTTGATTGGCCAACCAACTCATGAGTTTACCTTTACAAATTACATTATTAACAAAGATTTCTGACTGTATATTACATATATGGATGTCAAAGGTTAGGAACACCCACATAAAGGTTCTGTACTAATTCCTGAAACTGCACATCCAGGCCAAGAACCATTTAGGAACCATATATTTTAAAGTGATGTATTTATGAAAGTGAGGAATTGAAATGTGCACAAGCCCTTGTAGAATAAGGGGCTAATATAGTATTGATCTCTCTCTGTCTCTCTCACAGTGTGCATCCTGTATACTCAGGGAGTGGAGTCGAAGCAGTGGCGAGAGGTGAGTGATTGTGTGAGAGAAAAGGTCTAGAATCAGCTTGACCAAGGCTATCTTCATTTCCGCTAATCAGCTCAGTTCCTGCTTAGTCCACCCCACTCCACCTCTCTCTTTCTCCCCAGCGGCAGCCTTCAGGTGCCCATCACTTCCCATTGATTCTGCTGCTGAATATTCATGCCTGGCCCCTTATGCGGCCTTGTTCCCAAGCGATTGGCTGTTAAGATGATTGTACACATTCTGATAGTGATTAGCATTAAAGTCAATCGCTGCCCGTCAGCCAATGCATTTGTAATGTGCCCTGGTCTCATCGGTGCTGATTTTTCACACCAAAGCTGTGGCTTGGATAAAATCCTTATCAGATCTGGCAAGTCAGCGTAAAGATCTGCTTCCTCTGGCTGCCATTCCACTTGATGGGTAAGCAAGAAAAGAGACCTTGAGGGTAAGGGAGCAAAATAGAACTAGATTCATCTACAGCAGCGGTCAACATGGCGGCCTTCCTAACGACTTTCACTCAAGGTTTATTATTCCTTTTTTAACCTTGAGCTATGTGCTAAAGATGTCACCTCTTCTTGTTGTCATATCCATGGGCTGTATATGAAAACTGGACACAATGACAGCAGCAGAGAAGTGAGGCCAAAATATCTCGTGGCTGGTACAATTTTTAACCCCACCCACAACCATTTTATTGAATGAGAGCTGCAACAAATTTTTTAATTAGTTCAATCAGTATTTTTTTGGTCAGTTGTGTTTAATTCCACAAGCTGTATGTACGATTATTAATCTAGCAGAATGTTTCCTTCAGATAGAAGTGTTTTTACAAGGGGATATTTAAATTGGTGTGGTGATGAGGTGATTGACAGCTTGGTTGAGGTGACTGACAGGTATTTCTGACAGTCGTGGACATTCTCCCATTTACTCATCACAGCAGCTAACGCTAGGCATACAGCTCAGCTTATTTTACATTCTTTGACTAAGACTTAATCTTCACTTTTAAAGAGAAGTGATGTCTTGTTAAGCTGTAAGTTATAATAACCAGTGACGAAAGTTTGAATTCAGAATTGTTGGACATACAACTGTCTTGAGTATGGGGGGGCTTGAATATAAATTTAATTACTATTAATTATTAATAATTACTATTACATATAATATTATTCATATTTATTAGTTACTATTAATATCATACTAATAATAATCATTACTAGTTATTAATAATAGTAAAATAATAAATGTAATATTAATTATTAATAGAAAATTTATGCATTTCACAATATTAATGCATTATTAAATTGAACATTCAGTAAAACCTTTTCAGTTCACTGAAGTAGTTTTCTCCTGTTTTCTAGTAGGTCTTGTAGTTTTCTATTGTTACTGTTAGGTTCACTGTTCCCTTTGTGGTGTGACTGGTTGTAAAACATGTAGCATAAAATTATCACCTAATTCTGTGTTTCACCTTGTTAGTCAACTTCACTCCAACTCATTACATCACTTTGTTTTGAATGTATGATCAGTACTCATTTACATAGAATTATATCTCATTTTTTAGTAAAAATAAGCAGCTAAAACGGCTCAATTTGAACCAAAGACCAAAGAAATATTAACTATTGACATTTCAACGTAATCAGTTCATCCAAAGCTCCCAAATACAAACACAGATTCAAACAACCAACATGTTAATAACTTATAGCGGCAGTTGAAAACGAACTCCTGGCCAACTAACTTGCAAACAGCCTGAATGACCAATTACTAATAACTGCGCATTCTCTGGTTGCAATTTGCATTTAATGTGCAAGCAATATGGTGGCATACATTTCTGACAATAGTAAGTAAAGTGTAATAATAAATAATAAGCAAAGTGCAGTAATAAGTGCACTGTCCAGTTATTATATACAGTGTTTGGTCATATCTGGTACCATTATCTAGCTGCAGCACCAGTAGACAGTCCGAGTGAATTTGCTATGACTATATAATAACAAATATACTGTGGAATTACACAGAATGTAAAGTAGTTCATGTGGTAACAACGAAGACAGGTCAGCCTTTATTATTACCTCTCAATACAAGTTCACTAAGTCAGAAATGTTAATCTGCTGCCAGCTGGGTCAAGAGCCACGTACTTTCCATAAACCACACCCCCTTCTGATGCGCTACAGAAAGCCTAATATTAAAATCAACCTGAAATGATAATGACACTTTAATTCTTTGATTGGTCATATTATATATTTTGCTGTTTCATTTGCTTCGCCATAATCTTTTACCAAATTGGTGTGACTACCATCTCAAACTTTGCTTTATGTCAGTGTGTACCTGTGTCAGGAAAAAATAAATAGCCAATAGCATCTTTTCATGCTCCATTTGCCACCCTGACCTTAGTGAGAACACTGAGACAGATGAACTAGCCAATGAAATCTCATTGGATAAAATCTCGTGTCAAACTCATGATTATTACCAACCCAAATGTCCTGTTTCATGCAGAAATATGTCACTTCAATGAAGTCAAACACACCCTAATATGCCTGTTCCTTACATATTGAGATTCATTACTGTCTTATTTTCTACTATTGAGGAGTCATATGAAAGCTAAAACCCTCTTCTTTCTAGTCAAGTCTAATTTCTGCCTATTTTGAGCTGCCAATAAAACATTCTGCTTCAAATAATAATAACTGTGTCATAACTTGTTGTTGAGTGTTGCAATCCTTTATAATCATCTGACTATGTTCCAAACAAATAGAACTGAGCACTCTGTTTCTGTCCTGCTGAAGGGCGACCTCTAGTGATACAAATCTGAGTTGCAAGATGAAACTACATAATGTCCCTTCAGTGCTGTGCAGCCACATTTTCTGCTAATCTTAAGAGCTCTTTTTACAAAAATAATCAACAGTTTACATTTATTCCATAGAGATGCTGTATAAAAGCCTATGATTTGGGCATGCAAATAGAGACAGACAATCCAGTTACAGTGGACCTTAACAGCCTAGATTAACATTGTACTTGAATTCTGAAATTTTGCACTGTAATTGATTGTTTTACTTAATGATGTCATGCTGTTGACTGAGTGTTTCTTACTATAGTGTTTTAGAAGCCTTTTTGGGCCGATTATGAGCTGTTTTTGAAGCATAGAAGTTTATAAAGACATGAATATCCATTTCTGTATCATGCTATTCTCAAGATTTCAGTGTCTGTGTTAGTAGAAGTGTTATTCTACCATCTGTAGTAGTTACAATTAAACTAATATGTAAGTTATATGTTTAGATAACTTTTAAATGACACCATTTCTTGATGCTTAAAGAGAAAATGTAACACATCATATCACAGTAATTGAGTATATAAATAAAATGTGACATGTAAAAAAAAGTTATAGCACATGCTACAGAAAAAATAACTTATTAGCTGTATTTGAACTGGATTAGCTTATCAGGTAAACATCTGTTTTTGACATTTACTCATCTCCTCAGTGTTGAAACTCCTGCATCAAGAGGGGATTAAAATAACTACAGGAGTGAGATTCTGGGGGTTTGTTGAGTTTTACAATCATAAATGTCTGTGTCACAGAGTACAGTATGATATTATGATCACAGTTCATTTGTACCTACAGCTGTGATTATACTCACTCCTTTAATCAGTCTGTATTATTATTGTGTAATAAGCTGCTATCTTGTCTTTCTGATGTATTTTAGTTTATTTTATTTCCATATAATGCTCTCCCAGGTAGTGCATGGACTGGAATATATTCCATCAATACCAAGTAGATTATTAAATTACTTTTTAAAGCTTTAGTATATGTTGGTTTGTGATTTATTAAAATGTTTGATGCTTCCGCACATTAAAAGACTAAATAGCTAAAACTTTCCAATGTGAGACAATGTCTTCCTGGAAAATCACAAACCTGAGTTTGCTATACAAAAACCAATAGGTTATTCAACCTGTAACAAAGCACAGACATCAACAAACTTCATAAAGGAATTCCTGTAAAGAGGAAATTACCCCAGGACCCCCATATACATTTAATTCAATCTGAATAGGGCTTATACTGTTTATTGATTGTGCTCACTACACTTAATGGACATTCTCCTGAAATTCCATGACAACAGGAATTTGCATTAGACAACAAGGAGACATTGAAACTGAAAGGACTTAAAGTCCTGGATGGGAAATGATTGAGCTCATACTGAGATTCCTGTCTTTAGTAAACTGTTCATTTTTAAAACTCGTCTTAAAACCCATTTTTATTCCTTGGCATTCCTTGGCTTGAGACCAATTTTATTTATTTATTTATTTTTATTAGTGTTTTATTATTTTTTCTTGTTTTTTCCATTATGTTTTACTGGTGTGTTGCGTCATTACATTTACTATTTAAGCTCCCTTTTGTCTCTGAGCCTGTTGTCGGTCATTGACTGTGATTATGCGTAACTCTTTGCATGTTTCCAGAAAAGCCTCAGCTTCACCTCTGTTTTGTTTTCACAGTCACAGTGTTTTGTTTAAGTTGAGTTTACTTAAATAAAGACATTTGTTTGGATCTCACCTCTGACTTCTCCACACTCCAAAGTTACAACATGAGTGTTATTCTCTCTGCTAATCTGAACACAATATGAGGCTAAAACCTCATTTTGTTTCCTTCAGGTCTCAGTGTTGTTTTAGGAGAAACTACTGAGATATTCTTGGATGAAATATATTCTTAAATCCAGCCATTTCTACAATGAATTGCGCAGAAATTTGCTACATTAAAATGTGTTCCTTAGGATTTGTTAATGTTAAAGTTAATTTTCACAAAAAGCTGAACATAGTTAAAAGGATGAAGTCTAGGCACGTAAATAGGTCTTTAGAGTAATTCAAATATGAAAATGCAAAGAACAAGCACTTTTCAGCACTGTTCTCTCTTTCTCCATTCAGTGTTGGTAGTCTGAAGTTTTTCACAAGGAGGTCAGCTAACAACACCAGAGCTAATCACTTCCTCAGATTAGTCATGTAGACACTCGCCTGTCATCTCTGCCCAGAAAGAGAGTGTTTCGTGATAGCAGAAGTCATTGCAATCAAGCTGTGTGGGCTTGATAAAGCTGGGTTTCCCTCTCCGGCTGAAAGGGGGTTTGACCATGCAGAACAAGACATTGATGGTGTTCTCTTTGTGCCACTGAAGCTTCTTAATTACACTTCTCCAGCTCAGAGGCGGACCTCCATCTTCATCTTACATTCGTACACTATTCTCCACTGTTCCAACACTAATGATTAAACCACAGATTGCCTGACAGTCCGGATATGCTTCTGTTGTCTTCAGCCTTTGTTCTTTCTTCTTCTGGTGTTTTCCACCACTATAAAAGAAATGGTTAGGTGGTAGACCACAAATCACTCCTATGTTATTTCCTCCCCTGTTATTTCATATAGTGGGCACACAGCTATACAGATGTTTGATATGAAAAATAGAGTCTTGGTGGTCTTCTAAGCTTTTGAAAGGCAAATATTTTTTTTGGTTTATGTATGCCTGAAATTATATGTGTGTTCTACACAGCAAAAATCAATTTCCGTCAGTTCCAAACATCCAAAGAAATAGCATGTTGTTAACTTGCCAGTCATATCAAAGCCTCCTGAGGTTTTCATTTATTTATGTTTTCTTATATCATTTTGAAAAAAACCCAGCTGCCATTTGTGTTGTGAGCTTTTCATGATGAATAAATCAATAGAAATGAACCTTAATTGCTTGGAATAAATGCATTAATACATTAACACCATATCTTTTAATTTGACACCAATTAACCAAAATATTAAGACTGATATGCTATTAGACATCCTACGCTGTTGGTCCTTCCTGTAAAACTAGAAGCACAAACTCTACAAGACCTCTGATGGTATCTGACACCTAGACATTAGCAATACAAGCCCTAACAGTTGCAAGGTGCCACTGCCAATTGGACTTTTTCTTCCTACAGGGGTGTTGTACTGGGGTGAAAACTGGGACTGAATTACCAGGTGAGAGGAGTGCCCTTGAGGAGTCTGGAATTTTATTTTCCTTTAAATATTAAAGGAAATACTTCTTATTAATACACAGTAAATCTGCCAGTGTTAAATCAACACTATTAGAGTTAAATTAACACTGAGAGTGTTACATTTTGACACTCTCAGTGTTAAATTAACTCTAATAGTGTTGATTTAACACTGGCAGATTTACTGTGTAGGGGGCTGGGCACTGATTGTGCATAGGGCCCAAAATGTAGTGCTATGCCCCTGCCCACAGCCTTGATTGGATTGAAATCTGACAAAATTGAAGGCATCTGTTGGTAGGTGCTGACCAGAAGCAGTCTATAAGCCCTGTGAGAGATGCTACATCCCAAGTCAATGAGGTTTCATTGCCTGCCCATTTTACCCACATCCAACAAGTCAACTATGAGAAGCCAGTGTTGTCTAGTATATGCCAAACTTAAGGCATTTTCACTGTCATGAAATAATCAACTTTGCACACAGTAAATCTGCCAGTTTTAAATCAACACTATTAGAGTTAAATTAACACTGAGGGTGTCAAAATGTAACACTCTCAGTGTTAATTTTACTCTAATAGTGTTGATTTAACACTGGCAGATTTACTGTGTAGCCTCTCTTTTAGAAATAATTATGCACTTTTAAGAAGCATTCAAATAAATTACTTGTTTTGTTTGGCTACCATCTTACCTTATTTGAACAGCCGTTCAGGCTGAAATCTCTCAAAAACTTAGAATACCATGAAAAAGTACATTTGTGCTCAGAATTTAATTTAAACATGTAAAACTGTCATAGTCATCACATACAAAGTGACATTTCAAGCCTTTTTGGTTTTAATGTTGATCAGACTTATGGCTCAGAATCTCATATTATTAGAATGTTTCTTTTCAAGTTTGAGTAAATTGAGTTCTGAAATAAAAAATTAGATAGAAGAAGATAGAAGTCTATAGTGGGCGGGGCGAATGTTGGGTTGGAGGATACCTGTATTAAGAAAGATTTTTTGCTCGCTCCGTGTGCTTGGGTGGATTTAAGGCTTAAGTGATACCCCCACCACGCGCAGTGCGTGATTCATGTGGGTGGAGAGCCGGCCCTGCCTGTTACCTTCTTGTGAAACTTTCACACCCATCCTCTGCCTTGTTGCCTTCCTCTTCATACCACTCCTTATTCAATAGGGGAGCTTGACTCTTGTCTTAGAATCTGTGCTTCATGTTTATTAGAAGCCACTCCAAATAACTCAAAGTTCCCTCCTTTGTTCAATCTATCAGGTGGGGTTCACACAACCAAAATTACTAATCAAACAGCATCAACACTAAAACAAAAATGCTTGTCACTTTATGTGCAATAAATATATGAACATTTAGCTTTTTGAATTAAATTATGACCACAAACATTTTTACAATATTCAAATTTTTGGTGCAATAGTAAATACACTGATTGTTGTGACATCATAAAAACTGTGACGTCAAGATGGGCTGTTTTTTGAGTGCATTGTCCATATATCAGTCATATGGGCTGTGGAGTGAATGGTATGTTTTGCATCTTTAACAGTGTTTATCAAACTAAATGAAATAAGTGAGAAAGCAGTGTTCTTTATCGGGCCCTTTAAAGTTAATATCTTTTCCTCATTTCAAGTTTACTTAGATTCACATTATGTGCAGCCATGATCGATTCAGGTATGAAGAAAGTTCTCAGCCTGAAGGCTCTCAAATCATAAAAAAGATTTTCTTTCTACAGTTCATGATCATTCAATTTTATGCTTGAGGCACTCAGATGAACCACAGATGGCTTAAGTTCTATGTTATTATGCAAGTTTCTTTCATTAAGTCTGAGTTGTCTTCCGGATATCAAACCTTCAAACCCAACCTCTTTAACAACTCTCTGTGCTGTTTTCCACAGACTGAATTTGCCCACCCATCCTCTCTCTCTCTGTACTGCTGGCTGATGTGTAGCTACATCAGGTTGGACTGTATGGAGGTTCCAGCTGTCAAGTGTTCTGCAGAGATGTCAGGAAGTAACTTAATGTTGCTATGGTGTAGAATGGGGTGGAATTGATTGGATATGTGCACCACTCTTGGCATAAAACAAGTGAATGGAAGTACTGTGGTTTTATGTGCTGTGACAAAATGTAGAATTACACACTTGCATGGAAATATCCTTCAAAGGAGGAGGCCGGATGTCAGTTTTGTGGTGCAGTGAGTCAAGACTAGAAATTGAGGTCAGCTGGCTGTGTTTCTGATACTTTAATGCTGTACTGCAGTGTATTTCTGTACCTGCAGTGAGGAAGACTGGGCTATAAAAATGATAATATGCAGAAATTACAGGGAATATATTTGGGGTGTCCAACGTAATTGTTTTTAAAAATCACAATGAATCTCAGAATTTCATATAGTTAATCGTGATTAATCTTTTTTTTAAAGCAAGACATAGATATAGCACCTTTATGAGGGAATTGGGTTGGCGTGTTTACTTGTTTTTTTTATTAAGGCTTTGTACACACTTGCCTTATACTACATTTTATATGATAAGACAGTATGCTGCAATGATCTATATTACTGGATAGGGCACACATGACTTTTGAACGCGCCGGCAGGGAGCCTCCATGTTGTGTGGAAGCAGGGCAAGATCGGAAGGAAGCCAGCGTTTACAAACAACAAAAGGGCTGCAATGTTTTGTGTTTTATTGTTT